>VMDO01004006.1:0-124982 GCA_007922755.1 Pedetes capensis | reverse complement strand
CAACAATAAATAGAAGGTATAAAAATATAAGCATTTCAGTTGGGAGTGGAGAAGAGGGACTTGCCTAGTTTTCTTTGGCTTCTTTTGTCATCACTCTAGGGTTTTAATGTCACACCCACCCATTCTTTCCTTGAGCCTCCAGGGGAGGAAATGGGTAATGGTCAATTGACCAAAAGTAATATGGAGCAATAAATCAGACGTATTGAAACTCTATGGCTCCCTAGATATCCTTATGTGACATAGAACAGTAGGATCAGGTAGAAGAGAGTTGGGTACCCCACAGGACCCAATATAAATCATGACAGGTGAATACTCATTAAATGTAAAATTGATGACTCTCTAAAAGAAATTGGATATAAATCAGACTTTACTGAGTTGACACTATTCTTCTGTTGTGGAATAGAGTAGTATTTGGACTCCATCTGCTGAAACTCATAGGCTCCTAGAATGACTCTTGACCAGGCTAAGCATCAGTTAGGCCTTACTGCATACAGAATATCCCAGGCATCAGTGGCTTTAAACACCACCACTCAGTTACTTCTCACAAGCCTGGAGGTGCCATAGGGGAGGATGTTCACCATGGGCATTGCTAATGTTTCTGAGGATTCTCTGGAGCCTCCACTATAGTCAGGCTCAGTGGAGCATCTGAGCTGAAATGAATCTGCTTCATGTCACATCCTTCCCCCAAGACTAGCAGATATGCCTAGGCATGTCCTTTTCAGGGCAATGCCAAGGATTCTAGAGAGTAGGCAGTACCACTCCAGCCTCTTGAGGCCTAGGCTTGGAATGGTTCTGGCATATCACCTCATTCTACTGACCAATGCAAATCACATAGCCAAACCTAGACTCCAACGCAGAGGAAACATTCTCCCTCTTTACCAAAGGGGAACCATAAAAATGATGTGGCAAAGGATGTATGCACAGGACAAGTAACAGATTGGAGCAATTAATAGGATTTCCAAGGTGTGATGTTTAACTCTGTCTTTCACTGGGCCATAAGATGTTCAGATGGTTCCTGAAATGTTACCTCTGGTGTGTGTGTGAACCTGCTCCCAGAAGCCATGATCATCCGATTATAGTGCAATGAGTAAAGAAGATTTCCCTTCTACTCTCCTGCAATGTCATGGGCCTCAGCCAATCCACTGAGGGCCCACCCTGAACAAAAGGCAGGGCAGGACTGAATTCTCACTCAACTGGCCACTAGAGCTCGAGCATTAGTCTTCTTCTTGACACTCTTAGTTCTCAGGTTCTTAAACTATGCCTACCTTTCTTGGGTCTCCAGCTTCCATAGACATGGCAGGACTTCTTTACCTCTAAAATTATATGATCCAATTCCTTATAATAAATCCCATATGTATTATATATATAATATATAGTATATATAATATTATATATTAACATATATTATTATATATAAATAATATAGTAATATATATAATATATATATTTTTTCACTATTAGTTCTGATAGGTTCTATAGTAGACAGGAAGAAATGGGATAAAGAGGCCTCTGTAGCCACCTATTTCCCAGTCATCTATTTCTTGGCTTCCTAGCCACCTGAGATAAGAATATCAGTGTGAACTTCCTCTGAGACAAAGGCCTTGGTCTGGTGGTCAGTGCTTCCCTGATAGAGAATATCCTTGAAGATAGCATAGTTGTTAGGAGATAACTGTTTTTAGATAACATGGTCTATAACCTGTAGGCACCTTTACAAATGGTCTTATCCGTAAACATAACTCTGTTTGCATGTGAAGGCCACAGTGCCTCCATGTCCTGGCCAGAGATATAAAGAGAAAGATATGTTTTACAACCCAGACAGGTCAGCCTAGGCTGAGGGGCTACAGAAACCTGACACAACTGAAGGCAAGATCAAAGGGAGGGGAGGAATTCTGTCCCCTTGATGAGATGGGGACTTAAAATCTCCCACAGCTCCATCTCTTGGTGCAGTGTCCACCATTCTCAGTAACGTCTACAGTTCCCAACGTGGTGTCCATGTTAGTTTTTTCAGTCTCCAATAACAACAAACCACTGAGACTGAGTGTGGAGCCAAAATCCTGTTTATTTGCACCCAGGTGTAGCAGTGTTTCTTTGCTATCCATAGGGTTTTCAATGGCTAGTGGTTTCAGGAGTAGTTCACCAAAAAAATGCTGGAACTTGCCCTTGAATGTCGAACAGCTAAAGTAAAAGGAAGACAAGATGAAGTTAAGGAACTAAAGAGAAGATTTTAGAAGGCAGCTCGAGAAGACAAAAACAAATATTATAATGATATGTGCAAAGAGCTGGAGGCAGAAAGCCAAAAGGGAAGAATACGCTCTGTGTTTCTCAAGCGTAAGGAAGTGAAGAAAAAATTCAAGCCTCGAGTCGCAGTAGTGAAAGATTCTACAGGGAAATATTAAAGGATGCAGGAAACATCAAAAGAAAATGGAAGGAGTACACAGAGTCCCTGTATAAAAAAAGAATTGGTAGATGACCAACCATTCCAAGAGGCTGCATATGAAGAGGAACCAATGGTTTTGAAGGATGAAGTGGAAATTGCCTTGAAAGAACTGGCAAAACACAAGGCTCTAGGAATTGATGGGATACCAATAGAGATGTTTCAACAAACAGATGTAGCACTGGAGGTGTTAACATGTTTATGCCAACAGATTTGGAAACCAGCTACTTGGCCAACTGAAGGAAGAGATCCATATTTGTGCCTGTTCCCAAAAAAAGGGGATCCAACTGAATGTGGAAACAATCAGACAATATCATTAATATCATACACAAGCAAAATTTTACTAAAGATCATTCAAAAGCGACTGCAGCAGTATATAGACAGGGAATTACCGGAAAATCAAGCGGGATTCAGAAGAGGGCAGGGAAGCAAGGACATCATTGCTGATGTCAGGTGGATATTAGCCAAAAGTAGAGAATATCAGAAAGATGTCCATCTATGTTTTATTGACTATGTAAAGGCATTTGATTGTGTGGATCATAATAAATTATGGATAACACTTCAGAAAATGGGAATACCAGAGCACCTAATTGTACTCATGAGAAATCTGTACATGAACCAGAAGGCAGTTGTTCGAATAGAACAAGGAAACACTGCCTAGTTTAAAGTTGAGAAAGGTGTGTGTCAGGGCTGTAAACTTTCACCCTATCTCTTCAATTTATAAACTGAGCAAATAATCCGAGAAGCTGGACTTTATGAGGAAGAACACAACATCAGGATTAGAGGAAGACTCATTAAAAACTTGCATTATGCAGATGACACAACTTTGCTTGATGAAAGTGAAGAGGATTTAAAACATTTACTGATGAAGACCAAAGATCATAGCCTTCAGTATGGATTGCAACTAAACATCAACAAAACAAAAATCCTATGACTGGGTCAGTATGCAACTTCACAATAAATGGAGAAAAGATTGAGGTTGTCCAAGATTTTGCTTTGCTTGGCTCTATAATCAACACCTGCGGAAGCAGCAGCCAAGAAATCAAAAGATGCATTGCTCTGGGAAAAGCTGTGTCAAAAGATCTCTTTAGAGTATTGAAAAGCAAAGATGTCACATTGAAGACGAAGGCGCGTCTGACTCATGCCATGGTATTTTCAGTTGCATCATGTGGTTGTGAAAGCTGGACCTTAAACAAGGGAGACAGGAGAAAAATTGATGCTTTTGAATTATGGTGCTGGAGATGACTATTGAATATACCATGGACTGCCAAAAGAACTAACATATCTGTCCTAGAAGAAATGCAACCAGAGTGCTCTTTGGAAGCAAGGATGGCCAGACTGCGTCTTACATCTTTTGGACATGTAGTCAGGAGAGTTCAATCCTTGGAGAAAGACATCATGTTTGGAAGAGTGGCAGGTCAACAAAAAGAAGGAAAACCCTCCACCAGATGGATTGACACAGTGTTTGCAACAATAGGCTTACACATAAATAAGATCGTTTGCCTGGCACAGAATTGGCAAGTGTTTCGATCTGGTGTACATAGGCTCGCTATGAGTTGGCCTTGACTCGATGGCACCTAGCAACAACAACAACAGGTGTAGCAGGTTGAGGTCAGTAATAAATATCGATCCTGGGCAAGCGAATAGGGAGAGCTTTTATAGGGGTTTGTGGGGCAGGGGTGGCATTAGCTGGAGCAGCTGTGTCTTTAATCAACTGCCTACAGTTGACTTCTTCAATTTCTTGTGGTCAAGGACAAGCAACTCAGGGACCCATGCTTCTTCATCCCTGAAAACATCTAGTCTTGCAGCACATCCTGCTTTGAAACTTTTTGCTGAGAAAAGAATTGAGAAAAGAGCTGGATGATGAGTTAAACGTGCCATGAGGCACTTTTCCCTCAGGGACTTTGTCCTTCTAGCTTTATACCCAGTTTAGCTGTTCTTGTGTAAGCTGCTGTTTTATCTATCCTGCAAGGTACTAGTTGCTCCATCTGTTCCTGCAAAGCAACTGCTCAAAGACGTTAGTCCTTGACTTTGTGAAAAGCAAGCTTCTTCCCATTTGAAAGGGTCATGATTAGGCCAAGCTGGAAGCTGCAAATCTCTCTCTTATAATCACTCAAGCTGCCTCCTTCCTTGTTAACTCCATCTTTACAGTCCAGATGTCCTCAGCTTCCATAGTTCTCTGCAGAGTCTGAGAGTCCAGATGTCCACAAGGATCCACAATATCCACCCGTTGCAGTGTCCAGTTATCTGTAGCTTATGGCAAAGTTCAGAGCAACCTACCAGAAGTCTGCAGCTGTCTGCAGCTGTTCTACACAGATGTTCAGAGATGTCTGCAGCCTCACCGATGGGCCTATACAATTCCTGACCTCCAACTCAGATGCATAAATGCTGTTGTTTGTGGATGTTTGCTTCTGGGCCTGCCTGCTTTCTGTTTTCTATATCAGAAAGCATGGCTTTCTGTCTCTTTAACTATCCATTTCCTCTCTCCTCATGCTGACTTAATTCCCTGTCCTTCTCCTCCTCTCCTCTCTCTCTTGACACTGTCCTAGGCCCACAACCTGCTCACCTCAAGACTATCTGCTGTGTATCTCATTCTCTTCTTTTCCATTCTAAAATAACCCATCCTCTAAGTTCCCTTCTGGGTCTGTTTATAAAAAATAATTTATAAATGTGACCAAGGATGGAGGCTTGCTGCTCACTTTCTGGATCCCTCCTATCGTGAGCAGTAGCACTGGACAGGGCCTGCACTCCCTGCTAACAGTTCTATTCCTCTGGAGAACGCTGACTCATGGCCTGGAAGAAAAGAGATGTAACAACTGATGATGCACAGAAAGACAGCTACACTTTTCAAACAAAAGTGGAAAATGAATGAAAATTGAGAGGATTAGAAAGAGACAACTTAGAAAACAAAAATTGTGGAGGAAAGTGGCAAATAAAGCAGTGGTTGTTGTTAGGTGCCCTCGAGTCAGTGTCCAACTCATAGTAACCTTACATACAACAGGCAAAACAGTATTGTTAGTGCTCCTCTACTATTCATAGGATTTTCAATGGCTGATTTGTGTTTTTTTTTTGGTGGGGGAAGTGAGTTGCCAGGTCCTTCTCCCAAGCCTAATCACACCTGGTGTACTCAAGAGGACCTCCATCCAAGTATTAGCCGGGCCCAACTCTGCTTAGCTTCTGAGATCTGACAGGATGGGACGCCACAGTGGTACAGCTGCAGGCAAAGAAATGGTTGTTGTTGTTGTTGTTGTTGTTGTTGTTGTTGTTGTTGCTGTTGTTAGGTGCCATCGAGTCAATATCCAACTCATTGCGACCCTGCATATAACAGGGGAAACACTATTATCAGTGCTTCTCTGCTGTTCATCGGGTTTTCAATGGTGGATTCATTTTTGGGAGTGGGTTGCTGGGTCTGTCTCCCAAAGAAGTGGTAGTGATGGTAAGATGAGAAGACCTTGGGACAGTACCTGAAACAAATATAAAACTTGTCATTATCCTGCCTCAGCCTCCCAAGGGCTGAGATGATAGGTGTGAGCCACTTCAGTCCAGCTATCTTTCTCATTTGAATCTTTTTTTTTTTTTTAACAGAAGGATTTCACCAAACACCAGGTTTTAGGCTTTTCTTGAAAACAGAGAAGCTCTATGAGACATGGCCCAAATAGTCCCACAGGCGGCGGCGGCTGCTGCTGCTGCTTCTTCTTCTGCTGCTGCTGCTGCTGCTGCTGCTGCTGCTGCTTCTGCTTCTTCTTCTTCTTCTTCTTCTTCTTCTTCTTCTTCTTCTTCTTCTTCTTCTTCTTCTTCTTCTTCTTCTTCTTCTATTGTGGTACTGTGGGTTGAACCCAAGGCTTCGCACTTGCATGCTCTACAAGTGCTGGACCACTGAGCTGTGCCCTCAGCCCATTTTTTTTTTACTTTTTGAGACAGTGTCTCTCTAAATTACACAGACTGCCTCTGGTCTCGAACTTGCGATCCTCCTGCCTCTGCCTCCCGAGCCGCTGGGATTACAGGCGTGCGCCACCACGCCCGGCACTCCCACAGTCTTCTTAAGGAGTAGTGGCTGCTCCCCGTCCTGTGAGCTCACTGGGTTTACCTTCCTCTCCCCAGAGCCCTTTGAGGTACTTTATCCAGTAAGACTTCTACAGCCATAACAGGTTCTCCAGCTCCAGGCAGGCTTCTGTAGTTCTTCGTTCTCTGCTGAACATCTGGACAGGTTTCCTGGAAACACTGAAAACTCCACAAAATCAACAAAGTCAAAACTAAAGATCCCTTTCTCTTCCATGCAATACATTCTCCATTAGTTTCTGCCTCCTTTGTCTAAGCTGGAAACCTATTTGTTGCTTTGACTTTTCTTTCCATCTCTAATATACTAAAAGGTAAGAATTTGCAATAAAACTATAGAGTGCCTAGGAAATATTCTGAGAAAGAATGTCCAAGAATTTTTTTTTTTTTTTTTTTTTTTTTTTTTTTTTTTTTTTTTTTTTTAGAAAAAGTAAGTGTTTAAATTATACCAAGGGAAGGGGATGGAGATGTAGCTCAGTGGTAGAGTAGGTAGTTCCCTTACATGTGTGAGGCCCTGGGTTCAATCCCCATCACCTCAAATAAATAAACAAAATCTTTAAAAAGTGTGCCAACATAAAAGAAAGAAGGAATACAGTAAAAAAGACAGTATGTAAGTTGGGAAAGTTTCATGTTAATTCTACCCCCAATAAATGTATACATTGAATGTAATCTTCATAAAAATTCCATTGGAATGCTGGTGCATTCCTATAATCCCAACTTCTCAGGAGGTTGAGGCAGGGGGATTGAGAGTTCAAGGCTAGCCTGGGTTACATGGTGACTCCCAGGCTGGCCTCAACTACATAGCAAGACTGCACTTCACAAAAAGCAAAAAACAAAAACCCACTGGATTGTTTGAGAAACTCAACAAATTTTCTCTAACATTTACATGGAAAAATAGAGGTTCATAGCTGGGTACTATGGCCTATGTCTATAATCCATGTCTCTGGAAACTAAGGCAGGAGGATGAAGAGTTCAAGATCAGAGGCAGCCAATACAACTTAGTAAGACCCTGTTCAAATGAAAAATGGGGCTGGGGTTGCAGCTCAGTGGTAGAGCACTTGCCTAGCATGCCTGAGGTCCTGGGTTCAACCCCTTAGTATTGCAAAAAAGAAGAGAGAGAAAAAAGTTCATGATGACTGAGTCAATTTTTTCTTTTTTTTTTTTTCTTCTTCTCTCATGGTGTTGAGGATGGTAGAACTCAGGGTCTGGATTACTCTAAGCACATTCTACCACCAAGCTATACCCCAAACCCATTAAATCTATTTTGTGATAGAAAAACAGAGTAGAGTGGGTTTGGGGGCTTACTTTACCATTATTAACACATACTACAGCTACTCTGCCTCCCTATGGCCTGTTCTGGGGTTGATAGGTAACCCCGTCAGTCTCAGGAGAAATGGAATGATTTAATGTTGTTTCACAGCAGTTTTCTAATTCAGAAATTTTCTATGTCTGTGGACTCCAGAACTTGCTAAGAGATGGAGTAGCTGATGGGCCTTCACAAAGATGTCCCTCTCAAAAGCACTGGCCCTCAGATTTCTGTTAGTGAATTTTCTTGCTATTGCTGTTCTGACATCCTGATTAATCCCACATCCTTGAACTGAGAGCACAGTTTTTGCCAGCACAGCCTAGCTTGATAGTGTGTATCTTAGAAGGAAACAGTGTCTAGAATGCAAAGAAAAATGGGAAACTTCCCCAAAGCCAACATCTCCTCTCTGATGCCATTAGAATGAGAATTGAGGACATCCTGCAGAATACAAAGTCCTGTGGCCTTTCAAAAATATGAGAATGATCAGATTTCCTAGGCCCCTAACACAGGTGCAGTGAACCCTCAGAGAGGAAGGGATTCTTTCTCTGCTTGCTCACGGCCATCCAGGCAGTGGTCTTGCTCGGGGAGCTCTGGAACAGCAGCGAATCTGAGCCTGATCTCCTGGTCCACCAGGCTATGGCTAAGCAGTAGAAGTTGATCTCGGGTTGGAGCAGTGGGACCCTTGTGCATCTCCCTATGAACAGGTTTTATTAGAAAGAGTAAGTGGATGATTGATTTTAACTTTGCCACAGGAAGAATTTCCAAGAGCACTATATATCATGGAAAACAGCAGCCACAGCAGCCACTCATGGATCTACAGTGCTTTAACGCATTAAGCAGGAAGACTCCCATTTCCCTCAGTCTCTTTTGAGAGTTTGGGCAGGTGGTTGGTCTTGCTGTATGCCCTCAAG
The DNA here is from genome assembly GCA_007922755.1 of Pedetes capensis. NCBI lineage: Eukaryota > Metazoa > Chordata > Mammalia > Rodentia > Pedetidae > Pedetes > Pedetes capensis. Next base: position 116,275 of record VMDO01004006.1, on the reverse strand, counting down.
AGGTCCCCCAGGCTTGGTCTGCTGTGCCTGAACTTGTTTAACTATGTTGATACCTTCCTGCCCTTTGTCCACACTGCCTGCCCTCTGCAAGAAGACGGCTGTGGGGAGGACATCAACATCAAGCTTCTGGATCTTAGAGAGCCCATGTGGAAGTGGTAGAGCAAATTCTCTGTCACATACTCCTTCCTCCCATGCCAGATGATTGCTGAAGCTGCCTGGGATTGGTTGGATGTCCATTACTGGGCAGCATCACTGTTTCTCTTCAGTTCTACATGACTGTTCAAAAAGTATTCTCTTTTTGGAGGATCTAGTCAAGAAGTGAACTGAAAACTGTGTCTCAGAGGACATGGAGCCATTTTTGGAAGGCATCAATGCAGGGGTTTTTGTGGCCATATTCTGACTCCTTATTCCTCAATTGATTTGCAAGTGTTTGTTTCACTGGGCCTTGCTCTTAACACAATTGTTTATATTGAACTTGTTGAAGTCTGAGGGTAGGAAACCCAAGTGCTGTGATTAGGGCTCCCCAGGCTCTCAGGGACCCTTGGAGTATCCCTAGAGGGATGATGGAGGGAGTGGATGCCCTGTTTTCCACCCCTCATAAAATAAGGAGCTACTTTGTATGTCAAAGGGTTCAACCAGGTTCCTTCTCTGTCTGCCTGTGACATCATGGTAGCAGAGATTGTCAGTCCAGAACATAGAGGACTCCATTTGAATTATAGCAGTAGCCCCTCCCATCCAGCCACCTTCCCTGTAAAGACTTGGGAGGCTCAGCACATGATGGCCCCTGGTCCTTAGAGTTCATGGTGTGGGCAACATCAGAAAGTCACCATGTAGGCGGCCCACCCGCTTTATCCTAAATTTAATGATTGACAGAGGTTTCCAGAGCTGGAGACCAAGCCTCAAGGGGCCAGGACTGTCCTATATAGGAAAACAGGGATAAGACTTTGGATAAGAATGGGTAGTTACATGTTTAAAAATACAGAGGAAACACCTAACGACAATCAACAATTCCTTCTGTTGAAGAGCTGCTAGGTTTTAGAGTAGAAGCTCTAAAAATTTTACTGTAGAGATTTGGGACTAAAATGGTGGTTAGACTCATAGTTACTGTTTTATTTTTTGAAATCATTGGAAATTTGGACTACTTTTTCTGGGGAGGGAATTGAATCAGATATCAGGCAACTCATGCAGGGAAATTCCCTTCAGGCCTAGTTATAGTCAGTGCTATTTTAAAGGACTGTGTTGGAGTTTTGTTATGCTTTTAAGAGTTTAGTCCATAAGATAAATCCTAGGTTAATCATTTTGTTTGAGGAAACATTTTACAAATGGACCTCACAGCTTACAATGTATAATCTCTCTCTCTCTCTCTCTCTCTTTAATTGAGGGCAGCACATGTTATAGGCAACTGAACTGGACCCCTAGCCCCTTTTTTATTTTTTCTTTTGTGACAGGGTCTCACTAAGTTACACAGGCTGCCTTAGACCTTGAATTCAAGATCCTCCTGCCTCAGTCTCCCCAGTTGCTGGGATTATAGGCATAGGCCACAGTGCCTGGCTACAGTGCATAATCTTTATTTTTCTATTCTGATGTATAAAACAGTAGTTGTAACTACACCATGTGTTGTAATTGTATATATGGAATGAGACGAACATTGCCTTGTATTTCCTTCTAATGTGAAAAAGGCAGGTGTGAAATATGCTCTCTCTAAAGATTGGTCTTGAAGAGATAAGTTTGCATCTGAAGTGTTTTGTGTGACTTAATGAATCATTCATTAACCCCTTGCATCTATCTTTTTAGTATGTGGTGCTGGGCATTAAACCCAGGGCCTCACACACCATAACACAAGCACCCCTACTGAGCTACATCCCCAGCTGGACTCTTTGTACTTTTGTTGTTTCTGTCACTGTTGATTGTTTGAGACTGGGTCTCTCTGTGTAGCCCAGGTTGGTCTGGAACTCACGATGTATCTTTGAGTAAAGATTTCACTCAAACTTTGCATCTGAAACTTTGAAGAAATTACTTGAAATTAAAATAAATATTTTTTAATTCATATTTTTAAAAAGGCCTTCTATAGAACCAAAGTAATGATAATAGAGTGGTTTGGGTATGGGAACAGACTAATACACAAAAAGAAAAGAATAGAACACTTAGAAAGAGACCCATATATAGACATGGGAAACTGAAAAATGATAATGGCGGTACTGCAAAACAATGCAAAGGACATGTTCTTAAGAAAACTAGATTATGTCTGAATCCTCTTAGTTGGAGTACAAAATGAAACATGAAAGTTCAATTATTAGGTTAATAGAAGAAAATATGACTCTGGATGAGGAAAGAGTTCAGGAATAAGTTTCAAAAGCCTTAAATGTAAGACAAATAAAATAAAATAAAATAAAGGCTGACTTGATTATATTTGTAATGGCTAAAAGCCCAAGAGTGGATTCTATCATGTATTGGAGATGATATAGGAAAACATTACAAAATAAAATCAAATCTTGAAGGGTGCCATGAAGTATACTTTTCTAGGGTACAGAGCCTGCCTACTCTACTAATTACCTCTTGTCTCTGAAAACTGGGTGTGGCAAAGACTGTTATTCTTTCTCTAAACAGACATTTTCTCCTTCTTCCTGACATGTAGAACTTGTAGCAAAGCAGAGTTTTAAAATGTAGGTCTTATTATTATTCAAGTATGATGAGGGCTACAGATTAGAAGTGCTTGCCATCAAACAGAGGCCAAAAAGAGGAGACATACCATGCCACACAGAAACATGTGGGAAACCCTGAGATGAGAATTAAAAATACAGAGATAGCAAAGGCAAGTAAAAGCAGGGAAGGTCTGAGAGAACAGACAAAGCCTCTGTATGAACAGAGGGGGTCCTGCCTGGGTAGCCCAAGTACGGCTGTTGCTTTGGAATTTTTATGGTGTCTTTCTTTGGGCTGGACTCTCTGAGCTAGCTTTAACAGATAGGTATTCAGTTACAGGGAACCTGCTTGTTGACCCAATAGAGTTAAAGGGTAGTTGTTCCTACTGTTTCTACCTAGAGATAGATTAGGTAGGTGACTGCTGGCCAGGCAATGGGACTTGTTTTTCTTAGAAGAATGAGACTTGATCTGGTGACTGTAGACCAAGTCACTTCCTGTTTAGCTTGAAGAATAGGATTTAAGACAATGAAACTCAGGTGGTTTTATTGAAATTTGTTCTTAGGTACCATAGAGTAGGTGTTCGAATCTAGGTATAACAGGTGAAACACTATTGTCAGTGCTTCTCTGCTATTCATAGGGCTTTCAATGGCAGATTGATTTTTGGGAGTGGGTTGCCAGGTCCTTCTCCCAAGCCTACAGTATCTGGTATTCCCAGGCAGTCTCCTGTCCAAGTACTGCTTAGCTTCCAAAAATTGAGGGGATCCATTGCCACAGTGCTATGGCTGCAGACAATTGAAATTTAGGCAACCTAATTGGCTGCTTTGGGAGAAGAGTGTGGCAATCCACTCCCAAGGCAATCCCAAAACAGTCAGTCATTGAAAACCCTGTGATGGTCACTATGAGGATGAACTTGATGGCACCTAACAACAACAACAATTGGCTGCTTCGTGACTGCCTTGCCTCAATACTTTCCTGGCTCCAGGCTCCATTTCCCTGAACCTTCCTGAAATTTACTAACTCCTATTATCCCCAATATTCTTAGGAGGCAGAAAGAATAGGAGGAATTGTGGCAAGAGCTTTTAGTTTTATTTCTGCAGGAAGGAATGGGCAAGACAGGGTAAGTAAGCTCAGGATTGAATAATGTAAATAATTTTGGAGTCTTTGGGATATAGAAATTGTCTGGCACTTAACTCTGGAGTGATAAGGGCAGGGGAATATTGGTTTACAGTATAACATCCTCATAAAGGAGGTAGTGGGTTGGTGGGCTCTGAATTACTTAATTTTCATGTGAAAGGCATTTTCAGGGGTGAGTTATTTGCTATTTCTGAGAATTAACTAACCCTTGGAGAGGTAGTTCCTTCCTGGTCAAGAAGACTTCAGATGCCAAAGCATCAAATATAGAAAATATAAGAAAATATAATTCATAGAAAAAGCCAGTGAACTATGATGGGCAAACAGGATTCTTTTTTTTTTCTTTCTTTCTTTTTTTCTTTTTCTTTTTTTTTTTTTTTTCAGTACTGGGGCTTGAACCCAGGGCCTCGCACCTGCATGCTCTGCAAGTGCTGGACCACTGAGCTACAACCTCAGCCTATTTTTTAAAACTTTTTTGAGGTAGGGTCTCGCTAAATTACGCAGACTGCCTCTGGTCTCGAACTTGCGATCCTCCTGCCTTCGCCTCCCGAGCCACTGGGATTACAGGCATGTGCCACCACGCCTGGGGGCAAACAGGATTCTTATGGTTAGTGTGTTCAGCTACCATTCATGGATACCTGTTGTAACAGACACTGGGCTGGGCCCTGAGAGAGGAGAACCAGCATGACAAGGTTGAGGACCTATGCAAATCTCAGTCCTAGCATTCTGAGTTCAGAACCTAATTATAATGGACCTTGGGAGAAGGGGAATTGTTTCCAAAGAAACTAATACAGATTTAACAATAGACACCAATAAAATTCAGAAAATCATCAGAGATTACTTTGAGAAATTGTAGTACCCCAGAAAAAAATGGATAAATTCCTTAACACATATGTGCCAAAACTAAATCCTAAGGACATAAGCAAATTGTTGTTGTTTGGTGCCCTCGAGTCGGGTCCAACTAATAGCCACCCTATGTACAACAGAACGAAACATTTCCTGACACTGTGCCAGGCACACAATCTTTGTTATATTTAAGCCCATTGTTACAGACACTGTGTCAATTCATCTAGTTTAGGGTCTTCCTTTTTTTTTTCTTTGTTGACCCGCAATTCTCCCAAACATGATGTCTTTCTCCAGGGATTGGTCTCTCCTGACAACGTGTCTACACACAGAAGCCACAATTTAGCCATCCTTGCTTCCAAAGAACACTCAACTCGCACTTCTTCTAAGACAGATCTGTTGGTTCTTTTGGCAGTCCATGAATATTCAATATTTGTCTCCAGCACTATAATTCAAAAGGACCAATTCTTCTCCTATCTCTCTTATTCAATGTCCAGCTTTTACAACCATATCATGCAACCGAACATACCATGGCATGAGTCAGGTGCACCTTCGCCTTCAATGTGACATCTTTATTTTCCAACACTTTAAAGAGATCTTTTGCAATAGCTTTTCCAATGCCACATGTCTTTTGATTTCTTGACTGCTGTTTCCATGAGTGTTGACTGTAGAACCAAGTAAAGGAAAAGCTGGAAAACCTCAATCTTTTCTCCATTTATCATGAAGTTGCATAATGACCCAGTTGTAAGGATTTTGTTTTGATGTTGAGGCACAATCCACACTGAAGGCTGTGCTCTTTGATCTTCACCAGTAATGTTTAAAATGGTTTTCACTTCAGCAAGGAGAGAGATGTCATCTGCATAATGCAGGTTGTTAATGAGTCTTCTTCCAATCCTAATGCCGTGTTCTTTTTCATAAAGTCCAGCTTCTCAGATTATTTGTTCAGCATAGAGATTGAAGAGGTATGGTGAAAGGATACAGCCCTGACACACGCTTTTCCTGACTTTAAACTGGGCAATGTTTCCTTGCTCTGTTTGAATGACTATCTCCTTGTCCATACACAGATTCCTCATGAGTACAATTAAGTGCTCTGCTATTCCCATTCTTTGCAATGTTATCCATAATTTGTTGTGATCCACACAGTCAAATGCTTTTGCATAGTCAATAAAATATAGACAGACATCTTTTTGTTATTCTCTGTTTTTAGCCAATATCCACCTGACGTCAGCAATGATGTCCCTGGTTCTATTCCCTCTTCTGAATCTGGCTTGACTTTTTGGCAGTTCTCTGTTACTATGATGCTGCAGTTGCTTTTAAATGGTCTTTAGCAAAATTTTACTTGTGTGAGATATTAATGATATTTTTTGATATTTTCTGCATTCAGTTGGATCCTCTTTCTTGGGAACAAGCACAAATATAGATCTCTTCCAGTCACTTGACCAGGTAGTTGTTTTCCAAATCTCTTGGAATAAAGAAGTGAGTATTTCCAGTGCTGTATCTGTTTGTTCAAACATTTCTATCAGTATTCTATTAATTCCTGGAGCCTTGTGAATGCCTTCAAGGCTACTTCTACTTCTTCCTTCAGTACCATTGGTTCCTGATCATATGCAATCTCTTGAAATGGCTGTCATCTTCTAATTCTCTTTGGTATAATGACTCTTTATATTCTTTCTATCTTCTTGTTGATGTTTCCTGTGTTGCTTAATATTTTCCCTGTAGAATCCTTCACTATTACTACCCAAGGCTTGAATTTTTTCTTCAATTCTTTAAGCTTTAGAAAAATAGAGCATGTTTATCCCTGTTGTTTTTCTATCTCTAGCTCTTTGCACGTCATTATAATATGTGACTTTTGTCTTCTCAAGCTTGCCTTGTGTTTAGTTCTTTAACTTTGTCATGTATTTTTTTTACTTTAGCTGCTTGAAGTTCAAGGGCAAGTTTCAGAGTCTCTTTTGACATGTAACTTGGTCTTCTTTTTTTCCTGCATTTTTAATAACCTTTTGCTTTCCACATGAATGATGTCTTCGATAGCATGCTTCAACTCATCTGGTCATCACTCATTAGTGTTTAATGCATCAAATCTGTTTTGAGGTGGTCCCTGAACTCAGGTGGTATATACCAAGGTCATACCTTGGCTCTCGTACACTTGTTCTAACTTTCTTTAGTTTCAGTATGAACCTGCATATGAGCAGTTGATAGTCTGCTGATAGGTGCTGATCCACAATCAGCACCTGGTCTTGTACTGACTTCTGATATTGAGGTTTTCCATCATATCTTTCCACAAATGTTGTCAATTTTGTTCCTGTATATTCCATCTGATGAATTGTATGTGCATCATCGCTATTTATTGGTGGAAAAAAAGTATTTGCAATGAAAAATTCATTGGTCTGACAAAATTCTATCATGTGGTCTCTAGCATTGTTCTGTCACCAAGGCCATATTTCTCAACTACTGATCCTTCTTCATTTGTGGCCTTAGTTTGGGGTGTGTAAATTTGAATAATAGTCATATTAACTGGAATATGGATATTATTCTATCCATGACAGCATTGTACTTCAGGACAGATCTTGAGATGCATTTTCTGATGATGAATGCAACCTCATTTATCTTTGTCATTCCCAGCATAGTAGATCATATGATTATATGATTCAAAATGGCTTATATCAGTCAATTCTAACTTACTGATGCCTAGAATATTGATGTTTATGTGATCCATTTCCTTTTTGATTATTTCTAATTTTCCTAGATTCATACTACATACTTTCCACGTTCCAATTATTAATAGATGTTTATAGTTTTTACTTCTCACTTTGAGTCATGCCATATCATCAAATGGAGGTCCCTGGGGCTTTACTCCATTCCTCTCATTAAAGTAGACTCTACTTTGAGGAGGCAATTCCTCCCTAGTCATCCTTTGGGTGTCTTCCAACATGGGGGGCTCATTTTTCCAGCACTAGATCTGACAGTGTTTCTCTGCTTTTAATGGCTAAATGTTTTGGGAGTGGGCTGCTGGGTCCTTCTTCCTAGTTTGTCTTAGTCTGGAAGCTCAGCTGAAACCTGTTCCCACTGGGTAACCCTGCTGATATCTGTAAAATAAGTGGCATAGCTTTCAGCATCACAACAGCATGCAAGCCCCCACAGCATGACAAGCTGACATATCAAGAGACATGCAGACAGAAACCACATGATCATCTCAGTTGATGCTGAGAAGGCCTTTGACCAAGTTCATCCCTTTATTGTAAAAGTCCTGAAGAAATTGAGTATAGAAGGATCTTTTCTCAACATTGTAAAGGCTATCTATGACAAAGCTGTAGCCAACATCATCATAACCAGGGAAATATTGAGGGCATTCTCTCCAAAATCAGGAACAAGACAAGGATGTCCACTCTTTCTTCTCTTATCAATATTGTGATTGAAGTCCTAGTCCAATGACACAGGGTTTTCCTTGGCTGATTGTTACAGGAGTCGGCTGCCAGGTCCTCCCATAATCCCGTTTTGTCATCTCTATAATCCCTGTCAAATCATTTCTGGGAGACTCAGTGTTCTCATCTGGAAAGTAAGGAGCTAGGAATTGCACTCTATGAAAACTTTTCTCAAAGAAAAGTCGGCCAGAGGAAATGTCTGAGACCAGAGGATGTGACCCTCTATCACTCCAGGAATTCCAGGGATTCGCGAGCCACTTTCCCGTTAGCTCCTCAAACCCCCATTTAAGCGGAAGATGAGCAACAGTCTTTTCGGCCCTTCTTGCTTCCCGTCGCTTTCTTTCCCTTCTTGGTCCCGCCTACCATCGGAACATCGTTTCCGGTTCAGCTAGGGGAAAGGTCCGGGCACTTTAGCCTCCTAGTTCCTCGGCCCGCCTACTCCTCCAACGCTCCTCTGGCTGTCCGGGCTACTGGGGAAGACAGTTGCACGTCAAGTGTTCTGTTTCAAGGAAAAGCAAATCGGGCTGGAGTCGCTCTCCGTCCGTCCCCTTGCTCGTTGTCCCCAGCCCCGTTTGGCTACAAGCGACGAGCTTGAGGGCGCCATGGCCCGAGGCCGCCGCGGCCGGTCGGGTGTGAGGCCTCCCTTCGCAGCCCGCGCGATCCCGTGGCCTCTGGGCCCGCCGGCGCCCGTCTTAGCCTGAGTGGAGCCCGTCTGCACTCGCAGGCTACCGCGCGCCTTACCTCATGGCCTCCGAGGCGCCGTCCCCGCCGCTGTCGCCTTCCTTGTCCTTGTCGCCGCCCACCTCCCCGGAGCCAGAACTGGCCCAGCTGAGGCGGAAGGTTGAGAAGTTGGAACGCGAGCTGCGAAGCTGTAAGCGGCAGGTGCGGGAGATCGAGAAGCTGCTGCATCACACCGAGCGGCTGTATCAGAGCGCCGAGAGCAACAACCAGGAGCTCCGCTCGCAGGTGCGCGGCCCCCTCCACCCCGGCCGGCACCTCCGGCCCGAGGCCAGGCCTCGAGGCCTCCCTTGTCCTCTGAAGGGTTCCCTGGCTGGGGTCCGGAACTGCCTTATAGAGTCCGTGAAGTACATACAGCTCAGTGCAGTTGTAATCCCAAGTACATGTAGAGCAAATTTAGAGTTCAGGTTGCTTGGTTTAGACGAGTTTCTCACCGCTGGCGTCAACTCCATTACTTTGTCTTGTTGTTGTTGTTGTTGATAGGTGCCATCGAGTCGAGTCTGACTCATAGCGACCCTATGTACAGCAGATCAAAACACTTGCCGATTCTGTGCCAGGCAAACGATCTTATTTATGTTTAAGCCCATTGTTGCAGACACTGTGTCAATCCATCTGGTGGAGGGTTTTCCTCTTTTGCGTTGACTTGCCGCTCTTCCAAACATGATGTCCTTCTCCAGGGATTGATCTCTCCTGACTACATGTCCGAAATATGTAAGACGCAGTTTGGCCATTCTTGCTTCCAAGGAGCACTCTGGTTGTACTTCTTCTAGGACAGATTTGTTGGTTCTTTTGGCAGTCCATGGTACTTTGGCTAGAAGGTCTTCATTTTCATTGTCCCAACACCCACTTGGCAGTAGAAGCAATTGTAATTTTTTTTTCCCCCTAGATCATGTTTGAGTTTAAGGGGCTGAACGTTAATCACAATCCAAACTCTACCACTAACTAAATTTGTAAATTTGTCTTGAGCTTCAGTTGCCCATAAAGATAGTAGCACACACCCGTGAAGGCTGAACCAAGTTAAGCCAGAACAAAGTTTTATATTTTTACAAACAGTTGAACACTATCCATGTGTAATGTTATTCTGCGCGTTCATCATCTTGGGTTCTTTTGGCAAAGTTGGGTCATAGAACTGTCTTTGTTAGAGCACTAACGACTTGATTTTACGATATATGGTAAGAGCAAATAATTAAAATGGCACTTTAAAAACAGTATAATACTTTTTTTTCCCTAGTTTGACCTGTTGAGCAATTGCATTCTCCCTTGACAGGTTATTTCCAGATAGTTACTAGTTTCAGTTTAACTGTTTACTAGCTTTTAATAATTTATTGGCAGATTTCCTAAAATTGCCTCTATAGGGTAGACTCTTAAAACGTTATCAAGCTTTGTCATACTATTCCTAAATGAGCTGTGAAAATAACGGCTGGGTTGAAATGACTTCTGTATCCATTGTGTAGTGTTATTGACATTATGACATGATAGATGTTGTTTTCCTAAATAGTTCCTACAGTGTGTAGGAATTGTGGTAGAAGAATACAAGTATAGTAAAAGTATAGGGATGGGGCAAATATGACAGCCTCAAATAAAACCATTTTGTAATTATAAATTGTTAAAGTATTGCTTGCCTCAGGGATCCTAAAAAAATATGGTTTTTGCTAATCTAAGAACCAGCATTTTCATTATTAGTGTTAACTTGATAGTGGTCCAGCATCAAAAATAGAGATTCAACTTGGGTTAGGGACTTTTGCTTATCGTCCTAACTACTTGGGAGGCTGAGGTAGGAGGATCTCTTGAGCCTAGGAGTTTAAGACCAGACTGAGGAACATAGGTCCTGTCTAAAAAAAAGCCAAGGACATAGCTCAGTGGTAGAGCACTTGCCTATAATGCGTAGGGCTCTGGGTTGGATCCCCAGCACCACAAAGAAAAAAAAAAAGGTAGAGGAAGTCTTGACTCTGCTGCTGATGGTAGGGTCTGTAATCTCCTTTTATCTTCCCCAGCTCAGAGAGTATAGTTTGATTATCCCAAATCATCCCAAATTACTGTTTTATTTGGATCAGTAAAAAGTTGATTTGAGGATTAAGGGTGAACTAACAGAAAACCATGATGTGCAGATTTGGGGCTCAAAAAGCCTCATGTAAATTACTTTGTCTCTTTAGATAATTGGCATTGGGAGACCTAATTTGTAAGGTGGTTATGTGAATTAAGATGATCCAAATTATCAGTTTAATGCCCAGCATGTTGTTGTTTGTTAGGTGCCATCAAGTTGATGTTGGACTCATAGTGACCATATGTACAACAGGCGAAACAATATCGTTAGTGCTTCTCTGCTATAGAGTTTCTAATGGCTGATTGTTTTTTGGGAGTGGGTTGCCAGGTCCTTCTCCCAAGCTTACAGCATCTGGTGTTTCCAGGTGGTCTCCCATCCGAGTACTAACCAGGCCTGACCCACAGTGCTACTTATTGCAAGCACCCAGCATGTAGTAGATGCTAAATAGTACAGTTCATAAAAACAGTGGTAGCAGCACTAGGGCAAGGCAGTCTCTTAGGGTGTAGAATTTAAGGGAGCACTTACTCTCAGGTATGGACCTTGTACTTGGGTGAATCTGAGAGTGAGTGCCTCCTTAAATTTTTCATTGTAGGTAACTTGCTTGCCTCATCCACTTTCCAGTCCTGGTAGTAGGAGCATTTCTGATAATTCATAAAGTGCCTAGGTAATCTGTATAACCAGTCTTATCACCTTTCTCTGATTAAGCTTATGTTTAAGCGTGGCATCCAATCCTGTCAGAACTCTGAAGCTAAGCAGCGTCGGGCCTGGTTAGTACTTGGATGGGAGACTGCCTGGGAACACTAGATACTGCAGGCTTGGGAGACAGACTCAGCAACCCACTCTCAAAAATCAGTCCGCCATTGAAAACCCTATGAATAACAGAGAATCACTGATAAAGTGTTTTGCCTGCTGTACATAGGGTCACTATGAGTTGGATACCGACTCAATGGCACCTAACAGGAACAACAGCAAATTAAGTTTCTATAAAGAAATAGAAGCTTGTGTTTTAGTTTCATGCTTTTAGTAGACCATGTCTCACATTGAGATCTGGTCAGACTGAGGTACATAGACTAAGGCAGCCTCTCATCTGCTTATGAGCATGTCCATATTCTGATGTCCTGGCCTATGTGGCATCCTTTAAAGGACATTTCAGCATGTAAGGCACATGGAGAACAGATGCCCCTTTCAGACAGTCACGTTCTCTGTGCCCTTCTGCTGCAGTAATTTAATCATCACATTGTTTAAAGAAAAAATTTGCATTAAGCCTATAAATGTCATTAATATATTTAAGTGACTAGTTAATTCCAGGTGGAAGACACTGAGTGATATTAGATAATTCAATTTACAGTTTTATTTATTTTATTTATATATTTATTTGTTTATCCAGTACTTGGGGGGTTGAACCCAGGGTCTCGAGCATACTGTGTAAGTGCTCTACTGCAGAGCTACAGCCTAAGCCCCCTTTTAAATTTTCTATTGTGAGGCAGAGTCTTGCCAAATTACATAGGCTGCCTCTGGCCTCGAACTTTTGATCCTCCCGCCTGCCTTCTGAGTTGCTGGGATCACAGGTGTATGCCAACATAACCCGCCAATTTTTTTTTCTTGTTGTGGTGCTAGGGTTGGAACTAAGGGCCTCTTGCTTCTGAGGCAAATGCTTTACCATTAAGCTATATTCCCATCCAAAAACATTCTTGGGAAGGAGCCTATTCACAAACTCCCATTACTTAATTTAGTCTGAGTTTTGGAGGGAATATTTGGATGTTTAGCAAGAGTTTTAAAAACATTGCTGAGCTGGGCACAGTGGCATGCACAGTAGTCCCAGCTATTGTTGAGGCTGATGCAGGAGGATTGCTTTGGTCTAGGAGTTTGAGATTAGCCTAGGTAGCATAGTGAGCCCTCATCTCCTCATCTCGAAAAGAAAAACCCTGAAAATCAACTGTAAGAGTTACAAATATTTTTAGTTTTTCTGAAAAGGAAACTGGCTGCTCTGTTGGGCATGATGGTGCATGCCTGTACTCTCAGCACTGGAGGGGCTAAGGCAGGAGGGTCTATGCAAATTTAAGGCTACCTTGGTCTACATAGTGAGTTCCAGGCTGCTGTTGGCACATACCTAAAACTTTTGATTGAGAAAAATAATTTCGTGTAATATCAAGAGTCTGGTGTGTGTATTATTAGATTGCAACATGATTTATTTTTCCTAAACCCTTGTTTTCTTTCAGGTGGAAGAACTCAGTAAAATACTCCATTGTGGGAGAAATGAAGATAATGAAAAGTCTGATGTAGAAGTACAAACAGAGAACCAGGCTCCTTGGTCAATTTCAGGTATTCAGTGCATACTGAAAATACATTAATACCATTACATTCACATCATGCTAATTTAGTGTATCCTTTAAATTTAAAATAGACAAAGATCTGCAAAACTAAGAGGACCATTATAATATTGATTTCTGCATATGATTTGGTATTTTCAGATAATCTGTTTGCTTCTCTGGTGTAAGAAATGTATTGTCATTCCTATAATTTCTGCAATGCTGCTAATATTTTCAGTGTTACACCCACTGAGATTTTTTTTTTTTTTTTTTAAGATAGATTTTTACTGTGTTGCTAAGGCTACTCTGGAACTCCTGGGCTCCAGTGATCCTCCCATCTTAGCCTCCCTAGTGCTGGGACTATATTGATGCATCACCACACCTAACTTACTGAGTAATTTTTGCCATGCAGTAAGCCATCTACTTTCATATCTGGTCTTTCTTGTGACCAGGGTCATGTGTCTTCTTGTATTCCTATTTGCTTTGTGTATGGTCCCACTCTCTTAGAACTTTGTGGGAATGATGAACCCACCACCATGGGCTCATCAGTGATGTTAGTTGTAAGACAAAATAACTGAGCTACTAAGTTTTAATAAATATGGATCACAAGAAGAAGCAGTCCTTCACATTAGGTTTTGCTTTGTTTCATTCTGGACATATGTCACCTCATTTGCTGCATGTAGCAGTACTGCTAACCTTGCACATCTACATAATATTAAATTTTTAAAAAGTCAGCATCATAAGAAATTTGACAGCAAAATCAAACCCCAATGTCTTGTCTTTATTTTGTTATCCATCAATAAGCAGCAATATTAACATATGTGGTTAGAAGTTAAAAGAGTTGGTAAGTTTTTTTTGATAGTACAAGACCTATATTTGTGTTTTCTTTTTTATTCTTGCTGTAGAAAATCTATATTTGCTTACTTTTTTTTTATTTCTAGCTTGACAACTGGAGAAGAGACATTAAAATCAAACATTGTTGCAGAGTTGAACTGTTGCTGTTCAACTATACATTGTTGCAGAGTTGAACATCAGCTTTTACCTTTTAAAAATGTGTACACTTGTAAAAATTATGATTACTTTCAGTGTGTGCTAATGGCAGCATTTTAGAATTAAACTCTTTTTTCATGCACTATTTTAATATATCACTTAATTTGTGTTTGCTACAGATTATTATCAGACATACTATAATGATGATAGTCTTCCAAATAAAGTGACTGAACTCTCTGTTCAGCAATGTCAGTATGTTGAAGCTCCTACTTTTAATTCTAAAGACCAGTCACAAATAGAAAATGATACTTATACTGGTACCGATGTAATAGAAAATCTTAAATGTGGACAAGAGGATCATTTCACCTCAAATTCACAGGTAATAAAATGTTAAACAGGAAACTGTTAATGCCCAAGAACTTGTTCTCCTTTGTTGTTATTATGTAAAAAGAGACTTCTTTGGTCCATCACAGTATATACAGGGTTGTAAACATTCTTATGCATAATCAGGCAAATAATATTATAGTTTTTATAGTTTTGTTTTTTTGAGATGTGGCATTGGTATGTTGCCCAGGATGGTCTTGAAATCCTGAGCTCAGATGATCCCGCCTCAGCCTGCCAAGTAGCTGGCACTATAGATGTGTACTACCATATCCAGTTACTTTTTATTTATTTATTTTTTTGAGGTAATGGGGCACTGAACCCAGTCCCTTGTGCATTCTTTGCAAGCACTCTGCCACTGAGCTGCACCTGAGCTCGTTTTTTATTTTTTAAATGGAGACAAAGTCTAGCTAAGTTACACAGGCTGCCTCTGGACTCAGACCTGTGATCCTCCTGCCTTAGTCTACCAAGTTGTTGGGATTATAGGCATGAGCCACCAAGCTTGGCTTTTGCAGCTACATTTTTTACAGAACAAAACTTAGAACTTATTTATATGTGTAACTCCTTTCCCATTAGTTTAGTATATACATAAGTAAAACAAAATTTGTGAGTGTATTTTGTCTCAAAGAAATTTCAACAAGCACAATATGATGTTTATATCTAAATGTTTTGCTTGTTTTGAGATGAGGTCCCACTGTGTTGTCTAGGCTGGTTTTGAACTCCTTGGGCTCATGTAGTCCTCCCACCTCAGCCTCCCTAGTAATACAACTACAGTTGTATGCTGTCAAACCCAGCTACATCTAAGAAGGAAAAAAATACTTTTTTTCAGTTTTTTGCAGTGCTAGGGTTTGAATCCAGGTCCTTGTATGTGGTAGGTAAATACCACTGAGCTATACCCTTATTCCTTCCATTTTTTAAAATACATTTTTATGTTAAGTGTCCTGTCACTGTTCATATTTATTTTTATAATTTGTTTGACTCCTGATCCCACAATATATCTCATTTAGTCTATAGCTTTCTCCTCCTCTAAAATATTTTTTCATCAAACATATTGAACACCTTAGAATTTAGGTGGTTTTTGTTTTGTTTTGTTTTGTTTTGTTTTTTTGCAGTACTTAGTATTGAACCCAGTGCCTTGGGCATGCGAGGCAAATGACTCTATCACTGAGCTATATCACCAACCCTTAGATCATTTATTTGTTAGAACATTTTATGGTCTGTATTTTATGGATTGCTTCCCTATGATGTTATATATTTAATTTTGAATAATTCCCACTTCCTTCAGTGTCTTCCTTTAGTTGGGGATGCAACTCAATGCCAAAGCACTTGCCTAGCATGCTCAAGACCTTTTATTTGATCCCCAACACCGCAAAAAAAAAAAAAAAAAAAAAAAACAACAAAAACCAAGAAAAACTGGGTCAGGTTTAATTAAGTAACACATTAGTAAATACTTTTTAAAGTGGTCCAAATTGTAGTTGATAGGCACATCTTTGCATTGTGGAAATTGAAATCGTTACTTAAATATACCTTCAAGTCTACATATTGTTTCAAATTCTGCTAACTTTTAAATTTATATACAGAAGTTCTGCCTCATTTGACAAGATTGTGTCTTCCATAGGAGCCGGCATCTGCATTAGCAACAGAAAGTGCATCCTTAGAAGGTTCATCATTAGCTGAAAGTTTGAGAGCTGCAGCAGAAGCTGCTGTATCACAGACTGGCTTCATTTATGATGAAAATACTGGACTGTATTTTGACCACAGCACTGGTTTCTATTATGATTCTGTAAGTGTCTCAGACCTTTTTAATACTGTATGATTGTATATTTAGCTGCCTAATAGCAGATATTAAACTCTAAGCTAAAACAAGAAAAGCAAGTAGTGGCATTTAAAAGTTATATTTGGTTCAAAGCTATTTGACAAAAGCTTAAAATAGGTTTTGATGCTACCCTTCTAGATTTTTAAATAAGTTGTAATTATAGATTATTTTACTGAGGTCTAATAATCTTTCATATATAAGATAACATGCTAAAATAATAGGTCTTTTATTACTAGAAGCAGATCATTAACTGTATCCTAAGATGTTTAACAACCTAAACTAATATTTCATCATCGACTTCTATAAGGAAGTGAGTTTAATTCTAGGCTTGGGGTAAGATTTTTAGGAATTGTTTTAAGAACTAAAATTCCCAGGTTTAAGTAGTCCTCCCAGCTAAGTCTCCCAAGTAGCTGGGACTACAGGTGCATTCCTTAACATCCATCTAGAGGGACCTTTCTTGAATTCTCAGTAGCATGTTTATTAGTAATCACTGTTTTATATTTTGTAACTTTTAAGCATTTCACTTTTAAGGAGTCAGTCTTGGGCAGGGATATAGATATAGTTCAGTAGCGGAGCACTTGCTTGGCATGTATAAGGCACTAAGTTTGATCCCTAGCACCACAAAAGAATAAATAAATAAAATAAAAATAAAATAAATAAATCTCTTTAATAGTAAGAACTAAGGAATTAATGCAGAATCAGAAACATAATGGACCACTGACTAGGACAGAACCAGAAAAAGTTGGTCTTGATGTGCAATACAGTGATATTGCTGAAGTCTAATGACAGTGATGATGGAACTCATCCACATATCTCTGTCTCCAGGATCAAGGAATGTCAGCTGGTGTTCTGAGGAATTACAGAAGGTGGTGCCCCAAAAGTGGACCAGGTGTTCATCCCAGTTATTCAAAGCATTAACTAATATAGGGAAAATAAAGATAATACTACACATTTTGGGGAAGAGAAATCTGCACATGGTAGACTTTTTAAGTCTTTTGTGAAGAAAAGATTTCTTTCATGGGAATATGCTAATTGATAGTGCTAATTAATAGCCAGAAATTTAAAGTTTAAGTTCTTATCCAAACTATCACTTAAAGTAGATTAGGAACTTAATTGTTTTGCCACTTCTATTTTATTTAAATATTTTATTTTAATTAAATATTTTTTTTGCCAAGTGCAATGACAGATGCCTGTAATCCTAGCAACTTGGGAGGCTGAGGCAGTAGAATCATGAGTTGGAGGCCAGAGACAGCCTGCTCAAATTAGCCAGACTCTGTCTCAGAATAAAAAATTAAAAATGGGGTGTGGGTACAGCTCGGTGGTAGATCCAGTGAAAGGCCTAGGTTCAACTTTCCAGGGCTGCAAAACCAATAAACAAACAAAAAATGTTTTTCTTATATTTTCAAAATACTTAGAGTTGAAAGACTTAGCAAATTCAAAAAGGTTGGGTGGCTGAAGCAAGACTCTGAATTTGAAGCCAGACTGGGCTCTAATAGAAAGTTCAGGCCCAGCCTGAGCTACGTAGTAAGACTGTCTCAAAAAAATAAAGGGCTGGGAACGTAGCTCAGCAGTAGAGCATTCACCTAGCATCCACAAGGCCCTCAGTTTGAGCCCCAGCACTGCAAAACAAACAAAAACAAATTTTTAAAACCTTACATTATCACTAGAAATAAAAATTAGAAAGCTCCATTTAGGTCAGACACCCTGGTGCACATCTGTAATCCCAGGGACTTGAAAGGTTCAGGCAGAAAGGGTTTAAGGCCAGAGACACCCAACATATTTAGTGAGACCTTGTATCAAAATAATGGGGCCAGAGAGGCTAGTGATAAAGTCAGTAGTAGAGCACTTGCCTAACCAAACCCATGGTAGTAAAAAAAAAAATACTAAACAAACAAAAAATCTCCATTTAGTTTCTTAGTTAAGGGAAAGATGGTGACAATTCCAGATATTTTTGTAAGAGATCTTTAAAATACATGGGTGTAAGATGATAAATTGTAATAGTATCATCATTAGAGAAATTATTCTTTTTCAGGAAGTTTTAGTTGCTCAATCTCAGTACATCATAAAATGTTACCAGGTCTAATCTCCATGGATTTATGATATAAATAAAATTTAAAATGTGAATTAAATGTTGGTTGTGGGATATTGGCCAGTGTCTAATAAATGCAAGTGATTACATAATTTTATCCTTCTAGTTTTTATTCCATAATCTGCAAGCATTCATTTGAGCATGACTTCTTAGAAGGCTTCTTTACTTACTTTACTGTAGAACTAGTGGGCTAGGGATGTAGCTCAGCGATAGAGTCCTTACCTAGCATGTAGGAGGTCCTGATTTGGATCTCTAGCAACACAGAGGTGGAAAACAAAAAAGGAAAGGAGAAAAGAGAAAAAAAAATGAATTAATGGGTAAACATAGTTTATTAGTTTCTTTATATAGAACCTTACCTTGTAGTATTCATAAGCTTAATGTTTGTTCAAATTTTCTTCAGTTACCTTAAATAATGAATATTAAAAGGCAAATCTTTGTTGTGTGACATTGAGAGGAAGGTTTAGGGTTTTAGACTACCAAACCTCCATGTGTTCATGAAGGATAATGAGTCTGGAGTTACTTTCATGTGGTTTTTTTGATGCCAGCCTTAGTTTTCATGCTTTCAAAAGTTTTTTGTTATTCTTTGTTAATGTGTTAAGTTAAACCATGCAAAATTCCTCTTTTCTATAAAGAAAAAAATTATCAAATATGGGCAATTTTCATGTGATTCAATTTAATATTTAGATTTATTTACGTTCACACAAATTGGAGGAGATATTGAATGGTAAAGTATTTTGAAAAATTAAGAACAGTTTTTATTGTTATCTTTAATTCATTATCTTCTGAATGTACTATAGCTGTAAAATCGGACATTTACTATATTTTAATGTAGTTGGCAGTTGTTAAGTTTATTTTATTTGATTATGCATAAATAGGACTTATTCTTTTCTTGACTTTGAAAGGAAAATCAACTGTATTATGATCCTTCCACTGGGATTTATTACTACTGTGATGTGGAAAGTGGTCGGTATCAATTTCATTCTCGAGTAGATTTGCAACCTTATCAAACATCTAGCATAAAACAAAGTAAAGATAAAAAATTGAAGAAGAAAAGAAAGGATCCAGATTGTTCTACAACAAATGAGGAAAAGGTAATGTCTTCTTGACTTTTAAAAGTTTACATGATTTTGGTAACATAATTAAGCCCAAATTTTTTGTGCAACTGAAAATCATTCTATAACTTTTATTTCAAATATATCCATTAAGATATCAGAATCTTCAGGAGGCAGAGGCAGGAGGATTGTTAGTTCAGGGGCAGAGACAGTTTGTGTAACTTAGTGAGACCTTGTCTCAAAATACAGAGTAAGAAAATGGGCATGCAAGTATAGCTCAGTGGTTGAGCACTTGCAAAAAAGCATGCGTGACATCCAGGGTTCAACTCCCCACTACCACCACCAAAAAAAAAAAAAAAAAAGGAAAGAAAGATATCAGAATCCAACAACCAAGAAGATTTCAGATGGACAAACCTGGACTTTTTCATAAATTCTAAGTCACTAGAAATAGACGATATTTCTTAATATTTGAAGGTGGTAAATTTAGAGCAGATAAAATATCTGTATAATTGGGAAGAATATTCAGACCTTGAATTGATAAGTTGATATCATTGTAGAATTCACAAAAGAAAAAGTTTGTGTAAATTGCATATACAGTTTCAGCTTTCTTAGTCTTGTTGAATAATTTCTTAACTATTATAAACATTAAAAAAAATTCATTGATGGCATGGGTACATTCTTTAGTTGCAAGATCCCTTTTCCAGTAATTAATTATTTAGTTTTTACTGCACTTGGCAGTCAAACCCAGGCCTTTGCACATACCTTGCAAGTTTTCTACCACTGGGCTGCACCTTCAACCCATTTTTTTATTGTTGTTTTTTATTTATAGTCAGGATCTCACTATGTTACGCAGGCTGCCTCTAGCCTCAGTCATGTGATCCTCCTCCCTGCACTTCTGGGTCATTGAAATT
The DNA here is from genome assembly GCA_007922755.1 of Pedetes capensis. NCBI lineage: Eukaryota > Metazoa > Chordata > Mammalia > Rodentia > Pedetidae > Pedetes > Pedetes capensis. The sequence goes on along the minus strand of VMDO01004006.1, from coordinate 95,912 downwards.
ATAGGTATGCACCACAACACCTGACTATATTTTTATAAGAGCAGAAAAAAAATTAAGTCCCAGTGGCCTGTAAGATAACTAGTTAAGAAAAAGATAGTACATTTAATTGAAAAAGTATTAAGTAGGCCTTTAAAAAATGCTTCTGATACAGTGGTCATTAAAATGTGTTATCAATGCTCTCCTATTCCCTGAACAGAGAAGGGTGGTTTATGGGCAGGACAGAAGGCTTATTTGTTATATTGGCATTTTGTGAATTGTGGTAAATATTTGATACTGTACTCTGAATTTTTTTTTTTGTATATGAAACTTCACATTTTTATTTGTAATCATCAAAACCTAGAAACAGCAAATGTCCTCAACTCATCAGGAAACAAATGATGACATAACCATATAATAGAGTACTACTCAGCAATAATAATGCACAAACTCCAAAAATACATTCCACCATAATGGCTCTCAAATGCATTATTCAGTGTACTCTGAAGTTTTTATCTACAAATTTCTCTTCTTAATCAGAGAAAATTTACTTAACTAATAGTAAAGTTCACATATAGAATTAGGGTTCTGTTGGATTTATTTTCTGTTTTATTTATGATTTGCTTTTATTTCTGTATTTTTTCACTGACAATACCTACCTATAGAAGAATATATGACTAAACTACTAAAAATAATTTTTTTTTACATTCAGAATCTCTATTTTAATGACTTGTGCTTATTTCTAGAGGTTGAATTATTTGAAAGGCTAGGCTGTGAAAGCACTTTTCCCTAGCAATGAGAAGATTATAGGGGGCCCTCAAATGGCCTTTCCTGACAAACTAGAGAATGGAGGTAGAAAGCATTTTATGATAGCATGGGCTAGCTTAGCTCCCATAACTGTTCACATTTATCATTCTTCTTCAAAAAGATGGGAGTCTCTAGTGTATGAACTTAAGAAAAATCCTGATGAAATTTTGAGAATTTCCTGAGGGTTCAAAAAGGTAGCTGTGAAATTGTGAGAGAGCAGTTAAAACATCCTAGTTTCTTTATTTGGGTTGGGATTTGGGTCAGTTGGCAGAGTGCTGCTCTGTGCTCTTTGAGGCCCTGAGGCTCGCTAGCACCTCAAAAATGGAAGAATGTGGCAGCCCACTCCCAAAACCATCAGCCATTGAAAACCCTGTGAATAGCAGAGCAGCACTGACAGTGCTAAGCATGGCAGTGTCGAGGAGTGTTTCGTTCTGTTGTACATGGGGTCGCTATGAGTCAGACCTTACTTGATGGCGCCTAACAACAAGTTTCTTTATTAAGGTACTTTTAAGACTCACCTTTTACGGGTAGGGGTTTGTAAAAGGAAAGCAGTAAAGTGAAGAGATTGAAGTACATAGTTTGAAATACACACACACACCACACACACCACACACACACCACACACACACACACACATATATCCTTAACACCTGTATATGTGCTTCTTTTATCTCCTTATGAATATTTATCTAACATTGTATACTAGGAAATACCTTATAAAAAGTAGCACCTCAAGCCAGGTGCTGTGGACCACACCTGTAATCCCAGCTTTTTAGGAAGCTGAGGCAGGAACATTGCAGGTTTCAGGCCAGAGGCAACCTGTGCAATTTAGTGAGACTGTCTCAAAAATTAAAAATGGAACTGGGAGTACAGCTCAGTGGTAGAATGCTTGCCTAGCATGTGTGAGCCCTGAGTTCAACCCCTAGTATTGGAAAAAAAAAAAAGACCAAAAGAAAAAGAAAGAAAAGAAAAAACAAACAAACAAGAAAAAAACGACAGGGCACAGTGGCTCACACCTGTAATCACATTGACTCAGGAAAGCAGAGCAGTAGGATCATGAGTTCAAGGCCAGAGGCAGCCTGCATAGCTTAACAAGACCCTGCTTCAAAATAAAAAGAACAAAAAATTGGCTGAGGCTCCAGCCTGGTGGTAGAACACATGCAAAGCGTGTGCAAGGCCCTGGGTTCAACCCCAAGTGCAAAAAAAAAAAAAAAAAAAAGTAGCACCTTTGGCAGTGTCATTCATTTGTCCCTGCTGCATTGTCCAATAAACAACAATAATAAAACATACAAGATTGGAAACTGCATTTCTTCCAAGTTACAATTTTTTATTAGTAATTTTTAAATACAACTTTTTAGTAATTTTTAAATACAACTTGGTCTCATTGTGACATTTCCAGAGTATATCTGTATATGTACATCCCAATTTTGCAATACGGGAAACATACATGGTGTTTTCTTTCTTTTCTCCTATTACCCTTTCTTTTTTGTCCCTTCCCCCATTCTTTATTCCATTATCTTTCCCTGCTTACGTCCTGTCTGCTTTCATGATGTATATGTTTTAATAATGAATATATATTGAAATCTAACATCCACATATGAAAGAAAACATGCGATGTTTATCTTTCTGGGTTTGCCTTAATTCATTTAAAATGATGATCTCTAGTTCTATCCATTTTCTAGCAAATGCCATGATTTTGTCATTTATGGCTGAATAACACTCCATTACCACAATTTCCTTATCCATTCCTCTGTTGATGGACATCTAGGTTGATTCCATATCTTGGTTATTATGAATAATGCCACAATAAACATGGAGGTGCAGGTATCTCTGTGTACACTGATTTATATTCCTTTGGCTATATACCCAGGAGTGGGACAGCCAGGTCACATGGCAGTTCTATTTTTACTTTTTTGAGGAACCTCCATACTGATTTCCATACCAGCTGCACCAATCTGCATTCCCTGGGAACTGCTTTTTGAAAAGTATACGTATGCGGAAGTGTTACAGCACATACCTGTAATCCAGCAATTGAGAGGCTGACGCAGCCTGCGAAAGTTATCAAGGCCCTGTCTCAAAAATAAAAGAATTTTTAAAAAGTTTAAAAAATAGTAGTATATATATAGAGAGAGGTTTTGTTTTGTTTTGTTTTTTGCTATAATTTATATGGCCTATACAGTTCTTGGTAGCTTTTCAGTTCTTTACCCTTGTTCTTGTCCTTGGTGAGTTTGTATTGCTGGGAATGTATATAGTTTATCACACTGTGAATGTTTAGCCACTCTCCAAACTGAATTTATGCTGCTATTAAAAATATGTGTATAAGATGCTCTCATATTTTATAAAGTATCAGAGGAACATATGAATTCATTTCATCATGTTACTCTAAGGTAGAAAGAAAATTGAGTGTTTATATAGGAAAGGGAAAAGAGGAGAATAACTCTTTGCTTCTTCCAAGGTTTAATAATACATATTTCTGTTGTACAATGTGGTAATTATAGGTAATAACAATGCCTTTTTTTTTTTTTTTTTTTGGTGGTGGTGGTTCTGGGGATGGAACCCAGCACCTCTCACGTGTTGGACAAGTGTTATACTGCTAAGCTATACCCCTAGCCAATGTCCTATATTTTTGACAGTAATAGTAAGTGTGTTTTTTTTTTTCTTTGTGCAGTGTGTAGGGGTTGAACCTAGGGTGTGGTACATATTTTGCAATTGCTCTACTCCTGGACTGCCCCCTCGCCCATTTTATATATTTTTGTTTTGAGATACAGTCTTGCTAGGTTACACAGGCTGCGTCTGGCCTCAAACTTGCAATCATCCTGCCTCAGCCTCTCAAGTTGCCGGGATTAAATGTGTATGCCATTGCACCTGGCCCACGCGCACGCACACACACACACACACACACACACACACACACACACGTATGTATGTGTGTGTATATAGATATATGTCATTAAGAAAGGGAACTTGAGAGGAAGAGGACATATAGGTTACATCCTTTGTTTTCTCACTGTACATAAATCTTCACTAAGTTATTGAAACTTTATATATGATACAGTGATGTTTAAAATTATTCTCTCCTGTTCCCACCGATCTACCTGCCTGTCTACCTCTTTCCAGGATTTGAATTCAGAAGATCAAAACACTTCCAGTGTTGAATATATAAACTACAAACAGGGAGAAAACTTTGCAAATGTGAAAAAGAAGGCCAAGATAGATGTCCGTCACAAAAATAGCTCCTCAGAATTCACCCTTCCAGTAAATGGAAACACTGTAGAATCCTCTCTTACTGAGAGCATCTCTAATTCAACTTCACTTAAAGATGAGAAAATCATAGAGAGTGATAGTGAACCAGAAGAAGGTGAAATTACAGACTCTCAGACGGAGGATAGTTATGATGAAGATACTGTCAGTGAAGACAGTATAACTGCAGAAGAAACAGAAGATGAAGGTGAGTAACTATTATATAACCATTTAATTTTAAGTAAATAACCTAGTCTGATAATTGTAAAAGAGCAAAATGTTAAAAATGTTGGTGACTCTGGGTATCTACCCAAAGGTAAACTGATTATTTTGATGACATTATTAAAAATTACTGTGAACACTTGGTAAATTTTGGAAAGTGTGATGTGATTAAGTTACTAAGTTACTTGGACTTTAAGAAAATTCCATTATGAGCTCGGTGCAGTGGTGTATGCTTGTAATCTATCAGCCAGAGATTTGGTCCTCTACTTGTATTAGAGTAATTGTTATTAGATTGACAGATAGGAGAACTTAAGAAAAAAAAAATCATTGCAGCTGTAAATTCTGCTGCAAATGGAAGGTAAAAATGGAGGAGGTAGGAGAATCGTGGTTTCAAGGTCAGACATGGCTATACCGTGAGTTCCAGGCCATCCTGGGCTACATAGCAAGACTCCATCTCCAACAAAAAAGCAAACAAAGAAATTATGTTTGTGTTAAATATACTTTATGAAAACCGAAACCAAGCTTCCTAAGTCCCAACCTATAAATTAAGGCTATTTTAGTGGTTTGGGTATGTATAGTCTACTTTTGCAGTTGAGGAAGAAAAAGCAAGTTGACTTCAAAAAGTATAGCTCATGAATTCAGTCACATAGTTACTATGAAAAATCTAATATCGTGAACATATAAAGACATTTATACTGGATTTCATATTATAGTATATGAATTGTTTGTTCTTTTGTTTTCAGTGGAATTTTTCTTATTTTAAAAATGTGGACCCAATTCTTATGACTTAATGTAATTTAAAAATATTTGACATATTCAGAATCTAAGATTTGATTTTTTTTTTTTTTCTTTTTGGTACATAGGGGTTAAACCCAGGGCCTTGCACATACTTTGCAAGTGTTCTACCATGGAGCTACACCCCCAGCCCATTTTTTCCTTGTTTTTTGAGTCTGCCTCTCACCTTGAACCTGAGATCCTCCTGTCTTCACCTCCTCAGTCTCTAAGATTACAGATATACACCATCATGCATGGTCTAGATTCTAAGATTTTTAAAAAGATTCCTTTATTGCTGGTAACAAATGTTAAGTATGTTGTGCAACTTTGTTGATTACTTTAATCATAGTGTTAAGTTTTAATCACTGCTACATATCTCATATGGTAGCATTTGAGAGAATGTTTTAGTTACAATTAAGATTTTTTTTGTAGTGCTCAGGTTCTGACCCAGGGCCTCAAAATGCTAGAATGCTAGACAAGCATTCTAGCGCTGAGCTAGTTTTCCTAGTTAAAGATCTGAAAATTTTTTTCATAGCATTTCAATTAATGTTTACTTGTTTCTTTCCTTGGCAGAAGAAGAAAAAATTTGGCCCCCATGCATTAGAGTGATTGTTATTAGATCACCAGTATTGCAGACAGGATCACTTTTTATCATTACGGCTGTAAACCCTGCTACAATTGGGAGGTAAAAATGGTTTATGTTATTATATCACTCTTTCACTTATTTCAAAAAGGCTTTATTAAAGTAGGCATTGTGTGTCAAGAATAAGTTTATGTGCTGTGGATACATAGAAAACTAAGGCAAGATCTCAAAGATCACAGTTTGAAAGAAAAAACACATGAACAAATACTATGTTGAATGCACAGGAAATCTAGAGGAGCAGTAAGGATAATCTGTAATAAGGAGATTTATTGTCATAGACTTGCATTTTAACATACATTTCAAAATTTCTTCTTACTATGTCAGTGTGTGAGTGCTATGTTCATATATACTTCGGTAATTACTAAAGATACTTTACTTAACTCTGCAGAGAAAAAGACATGGAACATACTCTCCGAATCCCTGAAGTTGGTGTCAGTAAGGTAAGAACTTTGATTTCTCAAGGATAACCCCCTAGGGGAAGAAAAAAGAAAACATTAAACAAATCATTGCAGTAGAAATTGAAGTTTTCCCATTTAATGAATAGACTAATATTCAGTGTAGTAATGGTGATAAAGGCAGTGCAGATTTATTTATTCCAGTGCTTAAGAAAATAAAAATTATTTGTCAAAATTTGAGTAAACTAAGCTGTAAGAGTTTTGCTATTTTTGAAAATTTTATTTTGTTCTGGTTTTGGAATGGGGTCTCCCTGTGTTGCCTGGGCAGATCTGGAACTCCTGGGTTCAGGTGGTCCTCCTGTCTCAGCCTCCTGTGTAGCTAGGATTATAGGCACACATCACCATGCCTGGCTAATTGTGTTTACTTTTTATTGGTCTGAATTAGGAGACAAAAACATGAATTCATTTAATCTAAGTATTAGAGTAGTACCCATTTAGCATATTGTTGAGTGAAATAAACATGCTACATTTTATGGCATTTCAAAAATCAATGAGATGTAGATATAGACTCCTTTAGCCGACAGTTACTTTGAGCCCAGAGTAATTACAATCCATGAATAGTCTGTCCTCTACCACCTGAGGCTCTTATTTCCAGCTTTTCTCAATTGAACTGCAAGTGGCTTCAGGGAAAAAAATCCATTGTTAAGTTTTAAAATACAGTAAGAATAAAAGTAGAAAAAAAAAAGATGAGGGTACTAAGGCTCTTAATTCATATTTCTGGGTTTTTAAAAATTTTTTTTGTCATTTTTTTCTTCTCTTTTGTCATTATCTTTTCTTTTTTGTCTTTCATTTTTGTTGTTGTTTATTGTGCTGGGAATTGAACCTGAACCCAAGGGCTTGTGCACACTATGCAAGCAGTCCATATTGAGCTACATCCCCAGCCCCCTTTTTGTTTTTATTTAATGGAGTATGAGTCTAAATAGGTCTTATTTGATTTTTATATATTTGGAATGGAATTTGTTTCCCATTAATAGTTTGAAAGTCTAGTTGCTTTCACTTTTGGGGGGCTCATTTGCAGAGGGGAAAATTCTAGTAATTTTAACTCTAACCAAATTATCTAGTTGTTTTTCACATTACTGTGATCCTTGACTGTCTTGCTTCCAAAGAAAACTCAGTCTGTAACTTAAATAGTCAAACGGTCCTGCTTCTAATCTATGATGTAGGTAGTTCTATGTTGACATTTGTGTTTTGTTGTTGTTGTTTTTTCTTTCTTTCTTTCTTTCTTTTAAACTAACATACAGTGGTGGGGTAGATAATTTATTGAAATAGTGAGTTTGACAGTATATATAATAGTATCTAGATAAGTAAAAAATACTAAATTTAAAAACAACTCAATGTCAAAGGAAAAAACCAATCAAATATTTAACCATTGGACAGAAGGTTTTCTGAGTTTAAAAAAGGGTAAAAATCACAAAGGACAAGGTAATTTTGATTAAGTTTGAAGTTCCTTATATGTTATGCAGCCAATTTAAAAGGCTGAGTAGGGCTGGTGTGGTGGTGCAGACCTGCAATCCCAGGGACTCTCGAGGCAGAGGCCGGAGGATTGCGAGTTTAAAGCTAGAGGCAGTCTGTGTAACTTAGCAAGACCCTGACTCAAAATAAAACACAAAAACAAAAAATGGGTTAGGGGTACAGCTCAGTGGTAGCGCCCTTACAGAGTATGTGCAAGGCCTTGGGTTCAACCCACAAGTACTAAAAAAAAAAAAAAAAATTAAAAAAGGTCAGACAAATACAGCCTCAACAAATACAACAAAATGTATTCCCTTTATGTTTTAAAAGTTCATAGAAGTTTATTTTCTCAAACCCATTGAAACAGCAATAGATAAGGGAGCAAAGGATATATAGACAGTTCACAGTAGAGGAAAGATCAAGACTGGTATATGAAAAACCATTCAGTCTTTATAGTAATCTAAGAAGTACAAGTGTCAGTTTCATTCTGCATATTAAATACCACTCCTTTTGGAGGCATAATTTAGAACAAGGTTTTGGAATAGGATTTGATAGTGTTAAAGACTTGAAACTGTTTAGGTCCTTTAATAATGCCAAACAATGCAATTGGAAAAATTAATACAAAGGATATAACATTTACACGAAAAAACCCAAATGGCTAGAAAATAAAAGGTTTTCGGTAGTAATCAGAAATGGAAGTTAAAATCACATTGATAAAACTTCATTCCATACCTGCTAGGATAACAAAAAAAAAATTCTGATAATACCAAGTTTTGGCTAAGGATATTTAGAGCAATAAGAATTCTCATGGACTGCTGGAAAATAATTAGGATAGCCACTTGGGAAAGCAACATGGCAGTTTCTAGTTAATGATTAAGATTTTCATATCCTTTAATTTTAACAATTCCATTCCTAAGTAGATACTCCAGAGTATCTACTTTGTGCATTGTGCACAAAGAGATTGCATGTACAAGAATCTGGCTCATAGCAATATTTTTTAAAAATAATAAAGCACTGGGAAAACATAGATGTCCATTTTCAGAAGACTTGATTGTGGGTTATATCCATACACTTGGTTATTGTTCAGTAAAGTGAATGAAGTACAACTGTACCCCCACAACCAGATCAACCTCTTGACATAACGTTAAGCCTAAGAAGCAGAATAAGAAATATATAAACATAATGCTGTGCAACAAGGAAAGTGTGATTAGTTCTGACTACTATGGATTTGAAAAACTTCTGTGAGAAGTTGTCCTTGAGTGTTTCAAATCACCATTTGTTTTTGTTTTGTTTTGTTTTGTTTTCTGGTGGTGGACTGTGGAGTGAACCCAGGGCCTTGCACATGCTAGGCAGTTGCTCTGCCACTGAGCTACATCCCCATCCCTTACCTTTTGTTTTAAGACTTTTTAATGATTTGGATATCTGCAGCCAAACCACCCTAGAATCCAATCCCGTCTGATCTTGGAAGCTAAGCAGAGTGGGACTGGTTAGTCCTTGGATAGGAGACCACTTGGGAATATCAGGTTTGCAGGTGAGGGAAAAGGATCTGGCAGCCCTCTCCTAAAGCAATCAGCCATTGAAAACTGTACATAGGGTCGCTGTGAGTTGGACCCAACTCAATGGCACCTAACGACAACAACAGTGATATGGATAAGTGCTTGTATCAGGTGGAAAAAGTTTCAAATAGTATAGACAATATAATCTCAACTATAGTTAAAAAGAAAAGGCAAGGTATGTACAAAATTAACAATAGTTAAAGATGGAATTACAGATGACTTTTCCTTCTATAGTCTATATTCTATCAGAAGCACATAATAGTTTATATTCAGAAAAAATGTATTAAAAATAATAAAAGTTAAATTATCAGAGACTAAAGCCCACATTATATCGCAGAAATTGTTTTGTTTTTTTTTAAAGAACATAGTACTTTATAATTGCTTGATTTCTTTAAGTTTCATGCAGAAATTCATTTTGACCATGACTTACAAAGTTATGTCCTCGTGGATCAAGGCAGTCAAAATGGCACAATTGTTAACGGAAAACAGATTCTTCAGGTGAGTGATGTGTATTAATTACCTGCACTTAAAATTAACAAATTATTTTAAAAACTGTAATGAAATTTTTTATTGCTACAAGCCATAGACACCTTGTGGATCAGATCTTTTGGGTTCAATCCCAAATTTGTTACTTAGGAAGGAATTTCCTAAAGATCTAGAAAAAGGGTATAATCAGTATATACGTGGCTTTTGAGTTTTGACTTCTAATTATGTATCTGTGATGTATTTTTAGATATGAATATATTAGAAAGCTATTTAGAGTAAATATTCTAATAGCACTTTAGCAGCCCCCCTCCCCTTTTTCTGTTGCTGGTGTGGATTGTACCCAGGGCCTCATGCATGCTAAGCAAATGCTTTACCACTGAGCTAAACCCTCAGGTCCCCCTCGACTTTTTAAAATTGTCTTAATGGCCAGGTGTGGTGGCACATCCTTGTAATCCTAGTGACTTGGCGGGAAGAGGAGGGAGTGTCGCAAGTTCAAGACCAAAGGCAGCCTATGTAATTTTAGTGAGACTGTCTCATAAAAAAACTGAAAAATAGACTGAGGGAGCAGCACAGAGGTAACATACTTGCAAAGATGTGCGAGGCCCTGGGTTCAACCCCCACATACTGCAATAAATAAATAAGTTAAATAAATTGTCTTAATGGAAAAGTTGCTAAATTAGAAGGTGCTTGAAAGCATGGCTATATCTGTCTAGTTATAATCATATATACCCTAAGTGTCTAGCAAGTCTTTGGCATATAATAAGAAAATATATAGAAGGAATGGAGAGAGGGGTAGAGGGAGGCATTAATCTTTAAGAATAAAAAAAGGAAATAAAACTGAATTATAAAGAAAAAAGAAGAAAAACAGGAGATGTGATGGACTAATCTCTTACCACTATCTTTTTGACTGATGATTATGTGTTTTCGTGGTAGGTGAAGTCTAGAGTTGAGTGTTTCTGATGGGGTTGGGCACAGGGATAAGGGAGACTGATAGGATTCAATAAGATAAAAATTATAAGTTGCTTAATTTAGCTATCTTTTTTACTAGTAGAACTAATTGTTGGTGCTAGAGATCAAACACAGCATCTTGTGCATGCTAAGCGTCTACTCTGCCACTGAGCTACACTCCCCAGCTCCTTGTTGTTGTTGTTAGGTGCTGTCAATCCGACTCATAGCCACCCTCATAGGGTTTTCAATGGCTGACTGTTTCGCGATTGCCTTGGGAGTGGATTGCCAGGCCCTTCTCCCATTTTTGCCTTGCTGGGAATTGAACTCAGAACCTCAGAGACTGCAACGCAGTGCTCTACCAGCTGAGCTAAATCCCAGCCCATTCCCCAGCTCCTAGTAGAACATTCAAGTTGTGGAAGTGGGTGCATGTGTGTGCCTGTGTCATTGAGAACTGTTTTAGACATTTTTTTCATTATAATCAGACATTTTTTACAATAGACATAAAATAACCATTTGTGACTTTTGGATTTCTGTTTTATTAAATTTTCCTCCTCCAGCCAAAAACTAAATGTGATCCTTATGTACTTGAGCATGGAGATGAAGTGAAAATTGGAGAGACTGTGTTGTCCTTTCACATTCACCCTGGCAGTGAAACCTGTGATGGCTGTGAACCAGGGCAAGTTAGAGCTCACCTTCGCCTTGATAAGAAAGATGAATCTTTTGGTATGTAAAACATATTGTTAAATGTGGATATGACTGATAGTATTTTAGGACATTTTGATTCAGTTAGTGTTCAGTAAGAAATGACATATATTTAGAATTTGAGAGCTAGCTTAATAGATTACGATTGTAGTTGACATGTCTATGTAATAATTTAGCTATGTGAAGATGGAGGAATGGATTGCTTTTTGAATAGAGAAGAAATGCTAAAATTATCTTGTTCTTCTTAATCTGGTTTAGTTGGCTTTTGAAGTAGACTACAGTTAAATGTCCTTCAAGAATAATTGTGCTTGAAAATTGCTATGAGAGTAGATGTTTTTATATTTGTGTTTGTTTGTGCTGGGTGAACCCAAGTGCTTTATCATTGAGCTGTACTCTCAGCTCTAAGGAGTAGATATCTCCCCAACCCCACTCCCTGAGACGGAGTCTCGCCAAGTTTTGTAGGCCTCTGTAGGCCTCTGGCCTGGAACTCACAGTCCTCCTACCTCCACCATCTGAGTTGCTGAGATTTCAAGTGTGTGCTACCACATCCAGGTAAAAGTAGATTTTAAGTGTTCTCAACACACACATACACACAGAAGGATAGGTGTATGAGAAATTATGTAAATTAGCTTGATTCATCCACTCCACAATGTATACATACCTATATATCAAAACATCATGTATAGCATATATATAATTTGTCAAATAAATCACTGTGAAAGTAATTGTGATAGTTATAATAAAAATTGTTCTTTTGATTTATTTTTTGTGGCACTGAGTATTGAACCTAGAACCTCACACATCATAAGTGCACACTTTTACCACTGAACTGCATCCCTGGCCTGCCATTCTCATATAATATGAACATAGAAGATAATGGGCCATGGTACGAAGGGTTATCTGCTGATGTGTTTCGAGTCCTATTGATATTTGTTATTGGTAAATTGTCTGTATATATAGTTTTTCTTTTAAATAATAAATAGTGCTGTAGGGTATTGCCACTGTATTTTAAATTCACCCTTCTAAAACTCTGAAAATATAGATAGATGTTTTATACTAGTAAGAGACAGTTTTTCATGTCAGTTTTCCCTATAAGTACCAAGTATGTATGTTCATTGTTTTCTGATATTAATTTCAAATGTTACATTACACAATAACATGAATCTTGGGTTCTGTAATTTTTGGTTTTTGCATGTCTGTTCCTTTGGAAAATTAACCTAATTGTGCATTTAGGATTTTGTTACAATAATCCTATTGAAAAATTATGATGTTCATTGTTCATTTAGTTATCTGTACTGTAATCACTTCTTATTTTGGGGTTGCTTTCCAATTAGGTTTGGTTACCCAAATGCTGAAAGGACATCATCATAACCTAAGATCCTTTATGTGGATGCTTATTTGAACTTCTGGTTTATCTCAATGGGGTACTAATACTATTAGTGGCTTTTTTTATTTAAATAAATTAATATTGGGCTGGGATTTAGCTCATTTGGTAGAGCACTGCACTGCAGTCTCTGAGATCCCGAGTTCAATTCCCAGCACCGCAAAAATGGGAGAAGGGCCTGGCAATCCACTCCGAGGCAATCCCGAAACAGTCAGCCATTGAAAACCCTATGAGGATCACTAAGAGTTGGATACCAACTCGACGGCATCTAACAACAACAACAAATTAATATTAATTTTCTACAAAGTCTGTCAGATTCAGTGGATTTTTTAAAAACTAAATTCACTCTTTTATTTTTAGTTGGTCCAGCATTAAGTAAGGAAGAGAAAGAGTTGGAAAGAAGAAAAGAATTAAAGAAAATACGAGTAAAATATGGTTTGCAGGTAAGGATATTAAATATCATTTTATATGTTAATCCTTAACTGGTATTGTGCTTCTGGAGTCATATATGACTCCATGACTCAAGTACCCACACTTAGGTGAGTGCTGTCATGTCCCATGTCTAGCACCCATTGATACCAGTTAACTGTGTATCTGAACTGTATATCTGATTTTGAATAAAAATGTCTTCAAATATGCTAAGTACATTATACATAATACAGAGCTACTTAGTATGATTTTAAGATTTATATAATTTCTCATAGTTCTGGTATTTGTAATCTAACAACTGTTGAGGTTAGAGTAGAAAATAATAATAGCCAACATTTGAGTAGAAACTTCTAGTTTTCAAAAAACTTGAATAAAGATGCCATGGAGGAACATACAGGACTAATTCTGATTTCAAGTCTTATTATATAGTATAATGATTAAGAGAGTATCATTGATTGAAAGATAAATATCTGGATGCAACAAAGAGTCCAGAAATAGATTTATGTATTTATGTATTATGTATTTATGGAAAACTTGATTTTCAACAAAGATGTAAAGAAAAGTGTGGTAGAGAGAGGGTGTTTTCACCCCCCAAAAATTGTATTGGAATAATTGAATGGCCATATGCAAAAAAAGAAAACCGAAATAATGAACAGCAACAACAAAAAGAGTATTGATGCATGCCTCATACCTTATACAAAAAAATGACTTGAAAATACATCGTAAATATAAAACCTAAAATTTTTTAATTCATAGAAATTTTTCTTTTTTTCTCTTTTCTTTTTTAAAATTTTTATTTATTTATTTATTTTTTGCTATACTGGGGGTTGAACCCAGGGCCTTGTGCTTGCATGTTTTGCAAGAGCGGTACCACTGAGCTGCACCCCCAGCCCAATTTTTTAACTTTTTGAGACAGGGTCTCACTAAATTACGCAGACTGCTTCAGGTCTCAAACTTGCGATCCTCCTGCCTCTGCTACTGGGTCACTGGTGTTATAGATGTGTGCCACCATGTCTGGCTTGACATTTTTTTTTCTAAAAAAGACACAGATTTCTGAGATGTTTAACACCAAAAGCACAATGCATAAGAACAAATTGATAAATGATACTTCCTCAAAATTTAAAACTTCTTCTCTTCCAAAGATACTTTTGAGAGAATGAAAAGAAAAGTCACAGACTGGGAAAAATACTTGCAAATCATATGTGTGATGAAAGATTTATATCAAGAATATAATAAAAGCCTCTCACAATTCAATAATGAGAAAACAAATCAATTCAAATTGGGCTGCCGTGCACAGTGGCTCACGCTTGTAGTACCAGGTACTCAGGGGTCTGAGGAAAGAGGAATACTTGAACCCAGGAGTTCAGGGCTAGCCTGGGAAAAAAATTTTAAATTGGATAAAAGATTTGAGTAAATATTTTACCAAAGAAGTAGATACACAGATTGCAAGTGAGCACATGAAAACATGTTCAGCATTTTCTTTTTTATTTTTATTTTGTGGTACCGGGGGTTGAACCCAGGACTTAACACTTGCGTGCTTTGCAAGTGCTGTACCACTGAGCTGTACCCCCAGTCCATTTTTTTTACTTTTTGAGACAGAGTCTTGCCAAATTACACAGATGGCTTCTGGTCTCGAACTTGTGATCCTCCTGTCTCTGCCTCCCAAGTCACTGGGATTACAGGTGTGTGCCACTGTGCCCAGCTCATATTCAATGTTATTAGTCCTTCAGAAAATGTGAAACCACCGTGAAATATCACTATCTCTTTATTAGAAATGGCTTTAAAATTTTAAACCAACTGCACTAAATGTCAGAAGGTCATAAAGAATGTAAAGGAGCTGAAGCTCATACATTGCTGGTGGGAGCATAAAATGGTGCAGTTGCTTTGGAAAACAGTTGGGTAGTTTTTAAAATGTTAAAAGGAGCTAGAGGTATAGCTCAGTAGTAGAGTTCTTGCCTACCATGTGTGTGAGGCTCTGGGTTTGATACCTGGCACTGTTTAAAAAAAATAAAGATACACATCAAGGTATTTACCCCAGAGAAATGTAAACATATTTTGAATCAAAGACTAATGAATAAATGTTCCTAACTGCCTTTTTTAATAGCCTTAAAATGAGAAAGTCAGTGTTCATTGTGTATAGATAATTAGACTGTGGTATATGTAGGCTTATGATTGAATATTAGTTTTGTTTGTTTGTTTGTTTTTTTCTTTTCAGTACTGGGGAGTGGAACCCAGGGCTCCACTCTCAGCCTGTTTACTTTTTGTCTTGAGACAGGGTCTCATTAAGTTGCATGGGCTACGTCTGGCCTCTAACTTGTGATCCTCCTGTCTCAGCCTCCCAAGTCACTGGGATTATAGCTATATGTCATGGTGCCCAGCAGTATTTAGCAATAATAAAGCAATAACTATTGTAACAGGCTGCAACCTGGATGAATCTCTAAAGTTATGTTAAGTCAAAACCAGAAAAAGTGAGTATGTATAAGCCCACTTTCACCTGTGTAGCATTGTTCATTGTGTACTCATTTCCAGCTTGTATGAGTACAGTGAGACAGAACACTCATACATGAGTTACATCAAACAAATGTATTACGTACAGATGGACAGGAAGAGACAGCACAAGCCTAGAATTCATGTAAACCAGTCCTCAAGACTCAGAAAGCTGCCTTCTAGGTAGAACACCAGCTGTTTCTTGTCAGTCCCTTTATATCTCAGGATGTTGCCTTCTTGGTACATTCTGTAGTTATTCTTAAGAACTACATGTGAGAAAGGGAGAGAACTGGGCGGGTCCAAGGCCACCCAAAAAATTATTGTGTACCATTTATATAAACTTTGAAGAGAGTAAACTACTGCAGGGGTCCCTGTCCCCTGGGTTATGGACTGGTACAGGTGTAAGCGGCGGGTGAGTGAATAAGCCTCCTTTGTATTTACAAAAGAAATGTAACGTGCTTGAATACATCCCCAAACCAACCTCTGGTCTATGGAAAAATTATCTTCCACAAACTTAGTCTGTGGTGCCACAAAGGGATAGGTTGGGGGTTGCTGAGATAATACATTTTGACAGGAGATCAGTGGTTGCCTATACACAAGAGGAAGGACACACAGGGAAGGTTTGGAGTGTTGGACACAAAGAGGGACAAGGACACTTCGAGGAGAGATGGACATATTTTCTTGCGTCTTGATGGTTTCATAGATTTATATATCTTAAAAATATCTCACTGTACATTGTAAAGTATATGTAATTTCTGTTAATTATACCTCAATAAAACTGTTCTTAAAAAGTTACCATTTAGAGCCTGGCATGGTGGCACATGCCTGTAATCCCAGCGGCTTGGGAGGCGGAGGCAGGAGGATCGCAAGTTCGAGATGAGAGGAAGTCTGTGTAACTTAGCAAGACCCTGTCTCAAAAAAGTGGGGGAAAAAAAAAGGGCTGAGGGTGCAGCTCAGTGGTCCAGCACTTGCTGCAGAGCATACAAGAGCGAGGCCCTGGGTTCAACTCCCAGTACCACCAAAAAAAAAAAAAAAAGTTACCATTTAGTCCTTTAAGTGCACTGGGAATGTAATTAATATTTTCAGTTTATTTTTGAGAAACTAAAGCTTACTGTCCACAGCTACTAAATAACAGAGCTAGATTTAGCATATAGATCTTAAGTATATTTGTCTAGTGTTTTTCATACTTCATGAAGAATTAGGAAAAGAATTTTTTGCCAAAATAACATTTTTCTGAACATTAAATTTTTTGTTATTGTTATATTAAGCGAGAGAAATCATAATAAAAAAACTGTTAAGGGAGCCAACTTGGGTGGAGGGTAGTTACATATGGAGAGAATAAAATGTTTTCACAAAAATTTTAACTCAAATTTTTATCACCTGCTGGGGTTGAAATTCACTGGGGTAGGTGGGTCTATATTTTTCTTCTCTATTTAAAAGCAAACTTAAGTAAAAACTTCTGTTGTACTTTCTTTAATTTGCTCAATAGTCCTTAGGGTCTCTGGGTGAATATAATAATTTATATAAGCATTGGTGAGTAGTAACAGTGGGAAAGGGAAACCTTTGAACTTCGAGCTGAACTGCCTGCTTGTTTGTGCCACTACCACACCTTGGCATACCTTTATTCTTGAACCATTTACACCAGGTTAAAAATGACGTGTGTCTTCCCTGAGGGATTACAGATTTCTTTGCATTCTATCCGCTAGCATGGAGCTTAATGCACTCTACTCAGTAAATATTTCTTGGATGGTGGATTTGTTATATAAATAGAGTTGTATTAAAGCATAAAATGATTATTATCATCACCAGGGAGAACCTTTTTCTTATGTTTTAAAGACTTTCTGTATTTTTTCTTTCCAAGGGAAAAACATATTTTAGAATTTTTGGAATTTCTAATTCCTAGACAAAAGAGGGAACATTATTTCTCCCACCCCAAACTCAGGAGTTTTGTATTTTTCTTTGAATACTGGTAGTTTGTATGGCAATCTAAGAACTTAACGAACATTAAGTCAAAATACTGTATTTTCACCACGTTCTGTCCTTACCATTTCTGTTTATATTATGGTAGATCTTGAAATAACAAATTTTTAAAGAGTATGGAATAAAAGTAGAATATCTAATAACACTGTAGTCTCTATATCATAGCTTGTTTTATATATAACATTGTAGTCTTTACATCATAGATTATTTTTAGAGGCTGCACCAAACCATTTTTTCCAAGTAAGACAAATGTACAGAAATTATATTTTGATTTGCTTTCATTTTATTGATGTATATTTTGTGTTTATTAAGAATACAGATTATGAAGATGAAAAAGCATTGAAGAATCCAAAATATAAAGATAGAGCTGGAAAACGCAGGGAGCAAGTTGGAAGTGAAGGGACGTTCCAAAGAGATGATGCTCCTGCATCTGTTCATTCGTGAGTTCAAATTGAATGGTATTGCTTGAGACATTCTTTGTTCCATAATTTCATTCATAGAATAGTCTGACCTACTGGGTGATGTATTCTGATAGATAACCTTTAAAACAGTGAGGACAATATGGAAACACTAAGTCTATTTACACTATACTCCAATACTAGCATTCTGTTTTTCCCCAGAACATTATGCATGTGCACACATACTTAAACACATACATGCATGACTAACATTCTAGACACCTGATTCTCTGAGTATACTTGTATGTACGAGGTCCCTAGAAATTGGAGCTAGTAAGAAATTGGTATGGATTGGTACATTTTATAATTAACACTCATATTGCTTTTGTTTTTATTCACTCTGAAATTCTATTTTATTTTCTCTTTTATCCAGTTATTTTCTCTTGGTAAAGTAGCTTTAATAAATGTGAACAGATGTGGTTTTGAGACCTCCACTACGACTATATTTCTGTATCAAACCACATTAGCTACAGTTTTTTTCATTTTAGGTTGAATCAAAATTTATATTTTTTCATGCAGAAACGATAAATAATTATAAAATTTTTATTAAATATCATATTTCATTGACTCCAAGGTGTGCTACTTGTGATATTAATAGTTACAAATGGCAGCAATGTTTTCTTAATGGGGCATAAAGTAATGATAGAATCTTACTATTTATGAAGGCAGATGTGATGAAGTACAGTGTTACCAGTTAGATACACTAAGCAAGCCTGCAGCCCTAGCCCTATGGCATCCGATCCCGTCAGATCTCGGAAGCTAAGCAGGGTCAGGCCTGATTAGTACTTAGATGGGAGATGGCCAGGGAACACCAGATACTGTAGGTTTGGGAGAAGGACCTGGCAACCCCCTCCCAAAAATCAATCTGCCATTGAAAACCCTATGAACAGCAGAGAAGCACTGACAGTAGCGTTTCACCTGTTGTATACAGGGTCGCTATAAGTCAGGTACCAACTCTATGGCACCTAACAATAACAACACTAATCAATGCAACACATATTTCTTTAATTTATTTATTTGTGGTACTGTGGGTTGAACCCAGGGCTTTGCACTTGGATGCTTTTTTTGCAAGTGCTATACCACTGAGCTGCACCCTCAGATCATTTTTTTTTTTTACTTTTTGAGACAGGGTCTCGCTAAATTATGCAGACTGCCTCTGGTCTCGAACTTGCGATTCTCCTGCCTCTGCCTCCTGAGCCACTGGGATTACAGGCATGCACCAGTGAGCCTGGCTCGCAACACATATTTCTTAAATCGAGTAATTTTTAAATGCTAGAAAGTATGAAGATTACATTAGAGTTTTTAGAAACTACACCAGAAGAAAGCAGAAATCAAAATGAACTGCTGGTATGACATTGGTTGGTTTATCATTATTAAGGACCTAAATTATTATATTTTATAGAACTGAAGGGATAGTGGAAAAAAAACATTAAAGCAAATGCAGAACATAAAATTATAGTCTAAAATACAAATGGTGAATGAGGGGATTTTTTTTTTTTTTTAACCAATGTGTAACAAAACGGTATGTAAATTATCAGTGTCCAGCTCAGTGACATATTATAATATTAACACATGTAGAATATACATTTCTTAGTCAAGAAATAGAAAATATTTAATAACCCCAGAAGGCTACCCATCCTGCTTTCCTCCCCAAAGACAACCACCATTCGGAAAATAATAATTTCATTTAAGATTTTAAATAAATGATTTAGTGTTTATCTCATACCTATACACTTTTTGTTCCATGTGATATTGTTAGGTATAGTTTATTTTTATTGCCGTCTAATCTATTTTATGAATATTACCACAATTTATTCATTTTACTGTTAATGGACATCTGGATTATTTCTAATTTGTTGCTAGTAGATTATCTAGAAGAACATTCTTGTACATGTCATTTGGTGCATGCTTTTCTATTGAGTACCTTATGTAGGAGTGAAGTTTGTGTCTTTTGCTTTATTAGGTAATGCCAGACAGTTTTCTAAAGTAGCTATACCCATTATTTTTTCATTTGTGAATTTGTTATAAATGTGGCCTAAAAGATCTTTTATAATCAATCATCATTTTATTTTCCTTTCAAGTGAAATTACTGATAGTAATAAAGGTCGGAAGATGTTGGAGAAGATGGGTTGGAAGAAAGGAGAGGGCCTGGGAAAAGATGGTGGGGGAATGAAAACTCCGGTAAGACTTGTGTTTTCTTTTACTCAGTTATTCTATAGTAGACATTAACTGTGTGTGCTAATGTGCCAACCATCACCTTAAGTAATATGGATGTAGTAGCAAGCCAAAACAGACATGATTACTGCCTTTGTGGCATTCACAATTAACAAATTTGTTTTTGGTTTATTTGGAATTTTATGTTTTGGAAAAGGCTCTTTTAGAATTTTTTTCTACATCAAAGCTATGATAGTAAGTGCTATTTCCTGAGCCAAAAGTTCTTACACCTCTTAATTTTGTGTATTTTGTTTGTTTTGTGGTGCTGGGGATTAAAACAAGGGCCTTACACATGCTTGGCAAGTACTGTACCCCTGAGCTGTATCCTCAGCTCTTTTAATTGTTTTTAATGACATCTTTACTATGCCTGGTACTGATCATTGAAGGTAGAGTTGGTATTAGTTTACAAATAGGCAGATTCTGTATTAGTTGAAGAATATGGTTAAGTTCAAGAACCAGAGCTTGTAAAATGTAATATACAGACTAATGTCTGGAAAACAATTTTGTAGTCCCATGGTTCATGGAAGGTTCTAGTTATCTTTCATAAAAAACCTTACAAAGTAACTTGAGTATGGAACTACCATGAAAATTACTTGGTACCTAAAGAAATAAATAGATCAGTGTGAATAAATACCAGTTTTCTGATTTTCATTGAGATATGAGGAAAGAGCACCAGTTCTATAGTCCTACCTTGGTTAGAATTTGTATGTGCTCTATTACTGTGTCTTTGGACAAGTTTGAACTTCAGTTTTCTTACATAAGAATGGGGATGACAAGAACTGTTTTTCAAATATGTCCTAAACGCAAAGCCCGTAATCATGTACTCAGTTACTGGAACCTTTGAATGTTCTCAAAGTAAGGAGCCTTTACCTCATGTTAGGAGAATAGACAATTAGTTTCTCTTTATGATTCTCTCTCTCTGTGTGTGTGTGTGTGTGTGTGTGTGTGTGTGTGTGTGTGTGTGTGTATTTGTATGTATTGGTGGAGCTTGAACCTAAGGCCTTGTGCATACTAGGCAAGTGCTCTACAGGTGAACTACATCTCCAGCCCTTTTTTATGATTCTTAATGCTTAGCTTTCTTGTTCATTTACTTAGGTGAGGATAGGGAAGTAGGTTTAGATATATCCATGGCCTTTATTCCTGGTTGGATGAAGTTTGGCAATTGCTATTTAAGTTGCACTCCACTTTATATAAAGTTAGCTATACTTAATTACGAACAAGACAATGTAGGAAAATGAGTTTAAATTCCATGGAAGATAGTGTATGTGTTCTTGTATGTATTTGATGTATTTGGCAGATTTTTTTTCATCAATCTTTAATAAGTGAAAGAATTATTGTTACAATAATAAATAGGACATAGCAGATTTCAGTGTGTTTAGACTCTAAAATAAGTGCTCTGCTCAATTTTTGGTAACAGATCCAGCTTCAGCTTCGGCGAACTCATGCAGGCTTGGGAACAGGCAATCCATCCTCAATTGAAGATGTTCACCTTCTACAAAACAAGGGCAACAAAAACTGGGACAAAGCTCGAGAGAGGTTTGCTGAAAACTTCCTAGAAACTAAACCTGCAAAAGATGTACCAGGGTCTATGCCTTGGGTAAAAGGGACTGTCGAGTGAATGTCAGTCATAGAACGAGAGTCAACTTTTTTTTAAAAAAGGAGTTTGGAAACTCTTACATTATTGCAAAAACTTGTCTCCCCAAGGGAGTCACTGACAGGAAGAAACTGTCACAAATTTCCCTTTCATGATTCAGAAATGTATAATAATGTATGGTTTGTAGCACTTAAAAACCATTTTTTAAACTAATAAATAGTAACTGCATCAAGTTATGTGGTGAGTGAACTAAAGTTCACAGGGCATGGATAGAACTTTTTAATTTTGTTATTTTATCTTGTCATTTACACCACTCTCATGAAAAACCAGCCATGTAAACAAAAGTCATATGACTATTATTTAAATGTACATTTGTCCTTGTCTCCACATATTCATTATTATAAGATGCGCAGCAAAAGAAACGTCAAGTTTATAAAAACACTTCTAACTATATGTATCCTTGTTTATGCCCTCTAGAACTTAGATAAAAAATATTGAGGAAACATGGGTAGTGGTGTGTGAATTTTATTATCCTTCAAATAGCCGAAGTCATATTGAAGAACTGATGAACAGGTGAACATGCTGTAGAAAATTAGTCTTTCATTGCTTTCTTCTGTGAAGAATCTGTTGATTTATACTATATATTTGGCATTTGCGTTTGGTTTCCTAACTGATAAATTTTTGGATATGAACAGCTGAGTACAGTATTGACATACTGTATTCAGTCTATTGGCATTTGTAGTTTTGATAAATACCATTGCAGGCAATGGAGTTGTGCCAGAGAAATCTGATTTCTAGTGTAAACCGATTGCCTGGTCCAGGCTTCAAACATAAGATATTTATTGAAAATGTCCTTAAATGTAATAAAAAACATTTTAACATTTAAAAGACTGATTCATTGAACCAGTAATTTAAACATGTTGGTCTACTTTGAATTTGTAACCAGCCAGAATTGTCCTCTTTGAATTGGCAGAGCAGTTTGACAAAGAAAAGCCTCCATTGGTGGAGAATGTCAGTACAGCCAGTAGGTGCAGATGTCACTGCAGGGCCAGTACCACTGTTCTCCTTTCTGTCCACCTGATCACTGGGAAGTTAACCCTGGAATTGACCCTTCTGTAGCAGTGAATGTAAGCTAGCTACAAAGAAATGTCTATGGTATTTAGAAGGGAGGAAAATTCTGAAAATAAAAACTATACAATAGAGAAGACATCTCAGAAAGAAAGATTACCTATTGGAATTTGCAGTCCACGTGGTACAGGGTAGTTAGAAATAAAGGGGAGGGAGAGCAAGAAGTAAATTATGACTACAGGTAATAGATGACCAAATTGTCCAGTATCTATAGGCTTAGAGTGGGAAATTAGGTCCTATAACTCCTAATTTAGATGTATATTTTTGTGTCTTTCTTGGTCATCTACACACACTGACATATATGCACATTAGAGTCAGAGGCAACACAAATACCCTGCATTATTTTCTGTGAAGTAGAAAAATAGTTATTAGCCAGGCCTGTGGAGCATGCCTGTAACACCAGTGACTTGGGGGCTGAGGCAGGAGGATCACAGGTATGAGGCCAGAGGCAGCCTGTACAACTTAGTGAGACCCCGTCTAAAAATTTTAAAAAAGGGGGGACTGAGGGTGCAGATCAGTGGTAGAGCACTTGGCTAGCATGCACAAGGCTCTGGGTTCAATCCCTCAGTACTGGGGAAAATATAAAGGAAACCAATTATTGATCTAAATTTGGTTCTGGGGCTGGTGTCCTGAACAAGTAACAATATAGGACTTTCAAAATCAGTTTGGCTTCTGGTGGATCTCATTCACTCAGAGAGTCATATTTCCCATTTTTATTACTACATTGAGGAAAATGTTCTTCATGGGTTTTTTTTTGCTAAGAAAATGGAAAAGTTGAAAATGGTGGTAGTAATTGAAGTGTGTGTAATGTTCACATTATTAAACCCCTTTGCAGATCCATAGTCTCAGGGCTATACTATATAATGGTTAATGTACTGAATAATATCTGTGTCTGTTTCCATCTTTAAAATGAGAATAATATTTATCTTACATGTCTCTGTTGAATAGGAAATGAGAGAATGTATGTGTAACCACTTGTAAACTGTAAAAGTAGTACGTATGTGAGCTTCTGTTTAGAAGCATAAGTGAGTTACGTACAATTTGAGTTAGGCATAAAATTTTGTAATATTTTAAATGGTAATTTATTCACACAGTGTAATTTGCTAATTCAATAGCTTTTAAGTACTATTTTAAATAGAGCTACATGTTGCTGAATTTTGAAAAATCTGGCATCTCATATTTTTGCCAGAACTTGAGAAACTGGCAAGGTTGAAAACTGAGGAAACTATCCACATTAAAGTAACAAATAGCTTTATGATATTAAATAACTAGAGAAGGAACTCTTATCCTCCAAAAAAGAACTTTTTTCTGCTTTTGAAACAGTCTTTACTTCCAGTGTTTCATCTTTATTCCTTTTGTGAACTTATAAAAAGTAATGGTCCACTCAAGTCAAAAACCTTCCAGTTTTTCACATAAAAGATTATTTGGCATATTTTCAAAGAACAGGCAAAAGAAGATAGAAATCTCAAACAAGGGAAAGAGGAGGTGTCAGAGATTGTGTTCAAAGGCCATCCTATAAAGTTGTGGGTTGGAATGGTATGGGTGGCCAGGCACCAGAGTGTGCTTTTGGATCCAGTCTCCAGAGGTGTTCTTGGGAACAGCTGAAGGTATTTCCTCTCACATCTGATTTCTACATGTGTTTCTTTATGTAGGGCAACACTTACGTTTATGCTGTTTATTTTTGATTCCAAGCATTGCATTTTGCTTTTTCAGACTTTAAGGTGGAAATATACTTTGATTCTTCAAAGTGGAGCAGTGTTTGTTTGTGTGCTTGTGTTTTAAGGCCCAAGCTTTCTCTTCTGCCTCCCTGCTTTGTCTTTAGTGTTGTGTTGTAGTTGCAAAGTGACTTTTGGAACTCTGACCGTCATAGTCATTTCTCAAACAGAAAGAATGAGGTAAGAGCAGTGCATAATTCCAGTTCTCTTTTATCAGGAAAGCAGAAGTGTCCTCAGAAGCTATCACCACTGACTTCTTAGGGTCTTTAACAAGAACCACATGGCGTGGCTACCCAATGAATGGCACTATAAAAGCAGGTACAGGATGGTCATAGTTGGTTTAAGCCAACCATGAACTGTCATTTAGGGCCACACATGTTCCCTTTGGATCACAATCAGGGTTCAATGGGCAAAGCAGAAGTGGGACAGTAGATACCAAATGGGCAGGTAACTGTCTTGCCAGATAACCTAACTATGCATCAGTAGAGATCATGGGGTTAGTTAAATTGTGATACATCCTTACGATGTAATACTTAATAACTATTCAAATAAATAAGGTGTAACTTTCTGTACCCTGCTATAGAATAATACTCTGTCACTACTTTCTGATTTTAAAAAGCAGGTTGTAGTATATATAGTATAATCTCATTTTAATTTTTAAAATGTAGGGATACATATTGAGTTGTTAATGAACCAAAGAGTAAGCAGACTTTTACTTCTTATTTCTATATTTGGACTTTTTGGCTTGTTTTTCTTTTGAAACAGAGTCTCACTGTCATCCAAGCTGGCCCTAAACCTTAGGCCTAAGTGATCCTCCTGTCTCAGTCTCCTGAGTAGCTGAGACTACAGGTGCACGCCACTCCTCCCAGCTCTACATTTGAAACTTTGAAAACAGTATAATTATATGGGTAACTGTGTCTGTGCACACACATTTATAATGAGTAAGAATTAACCCAGAAGTAGGGAGACCTTTAAGACTCAACTATAGGAGCCCAGTTTAAATGTCATTTGTGAGTGACTTCAGGGATACTGATTCTGAGTTGATGACTTACATGTTCATTTCAGTCAGTCCCCTTAAATGTAGTTTACCCAAGTTTGAACCCATGATTTCCAAATTTTCTTCAACTTGACTTTCTCAGGCTGATGACATTTGTCCAGATGTGTGAACCAGAAGCCTAGAGCCAGAGCTTCTGTTTCAAGGTCCTCACTTGGACTTCCTGGTAGCCTGCTACTTGGTCTCCCTGCAGTCACTTCTTCCTCCTTGCAGTCCATCCTTCCCACCTCAGATGCCCTGGTTTCACAACTCCTGTCTCATTGTCTATTTGGCTTCCCATTAACTCTGAGAACAGAAACCAACTCCTGGCTCATTGACCATACAGGACCTGGTCACTGCCAATTCTCTCCATCTTGTTTGTATCACTTGATCTCTGGGCTGCGTGCTGGCCTTTTTTCCAATCTGTGAAATATTCCTTCTCTCATCCTAGGGCCTCTTTCATTCTTTGTATCTGGAATGCTGTTCCTCCACCATTTTACATGGTTGATTCTGACATAGTCTTTCGATCTTTGTTGATTGATTCTTCAGGGATGCCTCCCTTGTCCCCCTAAACTAGAGTAACTTCTTTTGATATATGTTCTTCAAAAATAGGACTTCTTTCATTCAGACCACTTGTGTTGGATCATAGTTATACATTAATTAGTGTGGTTAATATGATATTTGTCTCTAGAGAGAATGTTAAGAGCCACGTGAGCAGGACTTTGGCTTTGTCTGTTGCTGCATTCCTAGTGCTTAGGATCCTGCCTACAAGTTATAGAGGCTAAAGAAGATCAGTCTGGGGAGTTTGAGTGCTGTGGCACACACCTATAAGTCTAAGTTCAAGGCCAGAGGCAGCGTGTGCAACTTAGCAAGACCCTGTTTCAAAAATTCAGGGCCTGACAGTGTGGTTCAGTGGTAGAACACTTGACTAGCATGGATGAGGCCCTGTGGTCACCCCACAAATACGGCACAAAAAGAAGAAAGAAGAGGGGTTTCTATGGAACTGAAGATGACTTAATACAGTTTAATGTGACTGAAAAAACATGAGAACAGAGGCTGTGTAGAGGATCTAAAGCAGTGGCTTTTATACTGTTTTGACTATGATACAAAATCTTTTATCTATCTGTCTATACTGTATCAAATGCAGAATCTTGCACATGCTAGGCAAGTACTCTAACACTGGGCTATACCCCTGGCTGAAGAAGTACACAACTCAGTACAGGAGTGTTACTGTATGCATATGTAATAGATTTTTTTTTTGAAATAGTATCTTGCTGTGTAGCTCAGACTCAAATTCATGATTTTCCTGGCTTCGAGTTCTCTGAGATTATAGGTATATGCTGCTATGCTCAGCATAATATAGATTTTATATAATAGGGCTGGGATTTAGCTCAGTTGGTAGAGCACTGCACTGCAGTTTCTGAGGTCCAGAGTTCAATTCCCAGCACCGCAAAAATGGGAGAAGGGCCTGGCAATCCACTCCCAAGGCAATCCCGAAACAGCTATTGAAAACCCTATGAGGGTCGCTATGAGTCGGATACCAACTTGACGGCACCTAACAACAACAACAGTAATACTTTGTCAAACTATTATTTTTCAAATCCCTGATTCCAACTAGTAAATTGATTTCACACATTTGTGTATTTATTTATTTATTTATTTATTTATCTATCTATCTATCCATCTTGCGGTATTAAGAGGTTGAATCCAAGGCCTCAGGCATGCTAGGCAAGTATTCTACCATTGAGCTGAACCTCCAATCCCCTTAAAAAAATTTTTTTTTATTTTATTGTGAAACAGGGTCTCGCTAAGTTGCACAGGCTGCCTGTGGCCTCAAACTCTTGCTTTAGCCTCTCAAGTTGCAGGGATCACAGGCATGTGCCACAGTGCCCAGCTTGATTTTACAACCTATTGGATGATGTCCTGCAATTAGATTTTCAAACTGTTTCACAGAACCCTCAGTATTACCTTAGGAGCTTCAACTATGTGTGTGATAGGGGTAGGATGGGGTTAAGATGACAGACTGGTAACTCCAGTCTCATGCCATTAACCATAATTGGTCTGCATTGCTTTGGCTTACAATTCTGACTTTGAAATAGGTTTCATAAGAACAAAAGATTATTGCATAAAAATGGAGATGGAGAGTGAGCCCTTTCCTGTAGCCATTATGGCATATCTTGCATCCTTGCATATCATGTTAAGACATTTGCTTTTTATCTCTGAGGCGATGAGGAATCCAATGAAGGATTTTTTTGTTTTTGTTTTTCTTATTGGTACTAGGGATCTAATCTGGAGTCTAGTGCTGGGTATGTGCTAGGCACATGCTCTACCATTGCACTACACCCAGCCCTACTGGAGGATTGTAAGCAGGGAAGAGCTTCTACTAGATTGCTTTTATAGCAGGGTAACTGTGGTTGGAGAGAGGTGGAATGGAGGCTGGATACCTTCTTGAGAGGAGGTTGACCATAACTATTTGTTCTGTATGTTGTTAGGTGCCCTTGAGTCAGGTCTGACTCATAACAACCCTATGTACAAGAGAACAAAACACTCCTCGACGTTGTGCCATGTCTGACACTATGTCTGTGCTTCACTGCTATTTATAGGGTTTTCAATGGCTGATTGTTTTGGAGGTAGGCTGCCAGGACCTTTTCACATTTTTTATGATGCTGGGAATTGAACCCAGGGCCTCATAGTGTGCAGAGCAAGTGCTCTACCAACTGAGCTGAACCCTCCCCCCCCACACTTGTTCTATATAGCAGATACTTACTGAGCCCTCACCAAGTGCCATTCAGGTCTCTGAAGGTAGGAAATCTTGTTTGTGTTATTTTTTGTGGTCTAGCATATTGGATGTGTGGGAGGTCCTCAGTAAATATTTGCTATTAGAAACGAATGCACATTTGTAGTAGGTTAGACACTGCACTAGGTTGTTGCTGTTAGGTGCCCTCGAGTTGGGTGTGACTGATAGTGACCCTCATAGGGTTTTCAATGACTGATTGTTTCAGGATTGCCTTGGGAGTGGATTGCTACGTCCTTCTCCCATTTTTTGTGGTGCTGGGGATCAAACGAAGAACCTCAGAGAGTACAGCATAGCATTTTACCAACTGAGCTAAACCCCAGCCCCTGCACTAGGTACTTAATACATATTCTTGACCCCTGCCAGTTTTTTATTAATTAGAAAACTGAGGCTGAAGAGGTTTTTATTGGGGCTGGGGCAAAGCTCACAGAAAGAGCACTTGTGTAGCTTGTAGGAGGCCCTAGATTCATTCCCAGCACTGCAAAAAATAAAAACTAAAAAAAAAAAAAAAAAAGATTTTTTTTTTTGTTTAAGGTCAAAAAAGCCTGTGTGACAAAAGTGCCAGAGCTGAGTTTCAATCTTGGTTCTTTTCATTTCAGTCTTGGTTTTTCTCATTCCAGTGGGGTGGTTAACAGCAGAAGCTTTATAGCCTGACTAATCTGGGTTCAAATTGTATTTCTACCACTTCTGAGCTGAATGCCTTTGAAAATGTATTTAATCCCCTAGACTTAAGTGTCTCCAGGGAATTCTTAGGAAAAGCAATTGCAATAAAGATGTGCGTCACTGCACTCAATGTCAGATGCCTAATAAACCCTCAAAGAGTAGTGACCTTCAGCATTGTTATAATCCATCCCCCTAATTCCTCAGATGTGGTATATGAGTAGAATCTTGTAGTGCAGATCTGGCTGTTTTCATCGGAAGGATTAGAAATGGGGCTGGCATGTGCATCAGTCCTCTTCATCCCATGAGGCAATGATAAGCAGTAAGTCTAGACAAGACAACTGAGTCAGGAGCATCCATCTCTTAGTGAATGATGGGGAATAAGCAGGAAACTGGTAACTGGTAGGTGAGACAATGAGAAGGGACAAGATATCATAGGTGGTCTGCATCATCCCCAAAGATGGAGTGGGTTCTTCAGGAACCGTTGAAGAAATGATGGGGAGATGTAGGGGGCCAACCCAAGGCCCTGGGACTCCACAAAAGCAAAGGGTGCTACTGGGAGAACTCCAGGAACTAGATTTTCAGACACTTGTGTGTGAAAATCTTTCAGCAATATATGTTAGTTCATCAAATAATCATTAAGCACTTAACATGGACCAGGCACACTGTTCTAGGCAGCAGAGATACAGCAATGAAGAAAACAAACAGGACTCCCTGCCTTCTCGGAACTTACATTAATTTTTATGTAGTATTTGGCAGAATTATTGTTGTTGTCGTTAGGTGCCGTCGAGTCTTACTCATAGCGACCCTATGTATAGCACATGGAAACACTTCCCAATTCTGTGCCAGGCACAGGATCTTATTTATGTTTAAGCCTATTGTTGCAGACATTGTGTCAATCCATCTGATGGAGGGTTTTCCTTCTTTTTGTTGACCTGCCACTCTTCCAAACATGATGTCTTTTTCCAAGGATTGATCTCTCCTGACTGCATGTCTGAAATATGTAAGACACAGTCTGGCCATCCTTGCTTCCAAGGAGCACTCTGGTTGCATTTCTTCTAGGACAGATCTGTTGGTTCTTTTGGCAGTCCATGGTATATTCAATAGTCATCTCCAGCACCATAATTCAAAAGCATCAATTTTTCTCCTGTCTCCCTTGTTTAAGGTCCAGCTTTCACGACCACATGATGCAACTGAAAATACCATGGCATGAGTCAGATGCGCCTTCGTCTTCAATGTGACATCTTTGCTTTTCAATACTCTAAAGAAATCTTTTGCCACAGCTTTTCCTAGAGCAATGCATCTTTTGATTTCTTGGCTGCTGCTTCCGCAGGTGTTGATTATAGAGCCAAGCAAAGCAAAATCTTGGACAACCTCAATCTTTTCATTTATTGTGAAGTTGCATACTGACTCAGTCATAAGGACTTTTGTTTTGTTGATGTTTAGTTGCAACCCATACTGAAGGCTATGATCTTTGATCTTCATCAGTAAATGTTTTAAATCCTCTTCACTTTCATCAAGCAAAGTTGTGTCATCTGCATAATGCAAGTTTTTAATGAGTTCCTCTAATCCTAATGCCGTGTTCTTCCTCACAAAGTCCAGCTTCTCAGATTATTTGCTTAGCATATAAATTGAAGAGATATGGTGAAAGTATATAGCCCTGATGCACACCTTTCTCAACTTTAAACCAGGCAGTGTTTCCTTGTTCTTTTTGAATGACTGCCTCCTAGTCCATGTACAGATTTCTCATGATTACAATTAGGTGCTCTGGTGTTCCTATTCTTGCAGTGTTATCCACAATTTGTTATGATCCACACAGTCAAATGCCTTTGCGTAGTCAATAAAACATAGGTAGACATCTTTCTGATTTTTTTTTTTATTCTCTGCTTTTGGCCAATACCCACCTGACATCAGCAGTGATGTCCCTGGTTCCCCGCCCTCTTCTGAATCCCGCTTGATTTTCTGGTAATTCCCTGTCTATATACTGCTGCAGTCGCTTTTGAATGATCTTTAGTAAAGTTTTGCTTGTATGTGATATTAATGATATTATAAGTGTCTGTTGGTTTCCACATTCAGTTGGCTTCCCTTTTTTGGGAATAGGCACAGATATGGATCTCTTCCAGTCAGTTGGCCAGGTAGCTGTTTTCCAAATCTCTTGGCATATACATGTTAACACCTCCAATGCTGCATCTCTTTGTTGAAACATCTCTTGGTATTCCATCAATTCTGGAGCCTTGTGTTTCGCCAGTTCTTTCAAGGCAGCTTCCACTTGTCCTTCAGTACCATTGGTTCCTCTTTATATGAAACCTCTTGAAATGGTTGGTCATCTACCAATTCTTTTTTGTACAATGACTCTGTGTATTCCTTACATCTTCTTTTGATGTTTCCTGCATCCTTTAATATTTTCTCTGTAGAATCTTTTACTATTGCCACTCAAGGCTTGAATTTTTTCTTCACTTCCTTAAGCTTGAGAAACACAGAGCGTGTTTTTGGCAGAATATAAGGGCCACATAATACATGAAGGCCCCAGTACTTCCATAGAGTATTAATCCTATAGTTTATATTCATTCCAAAGTTTTAAAGCCACAGTTCTTGGGGTCAGGGAGAAGGACAAGGAATTGATGTAACTCTGCCTTCAAAACATTTTTAGTATTGTTTTTGAGAGCTTGGGACATTTAGACAACAGTAAAACCTCACTGGGGCTGCAGCACCTTGTTTGATGATGTGTTTTTTCTACTTACCTGAGAAAAATAGTAACTGCCGACTCTGACGTCTGAGTTTTATGTTTTTAAATCTGAACACTAAATTAGTGAAGTACCAAAAAACCAAAACAGAAACCATGAAGCTAGTCACCGGAAATTGGTGTTGATGGGAAATATGTAAATCTTAAAGTCCTTGGGAGATGAAGAGCAGACAGAGTTGGGAAGGCTCATGTGCCTGGAGGCAAACATCTGCCTACTCAGGAAGAATGACTTTCCAGATTCTTCCATGGAAAAGCTAGCTTTCCTCATCTGTCCAGAAAATGCCATAGTATTTCATTGCCCAGCTAGCAGAAGATGGGGGGAGGTTGGTGGCATATTATTAAATGTATTTAAATATGTGACAGCATATTACTTAGCTTCCAATTACTAGCAGACTTCACAGGGCAAGAAGGTTGCCAGCTCACTCATCTGATCATTACTTATCTTGACCAAAAGCCCATGAGAATATATACTGGAAGAATAAAGCTCTCATTACCATTTAATGTTTTTCCTTAAAGGTTCATTTTAATACTATGAAATCAGATTTCAGAGAATGTCATAATTAAAGTTTTCATAAAAAGAAACATTTAATACTATTTAAACATATAATGACTCCCAGTGCTACCTGAATTCACTCACATCATAAACTAATGAAAATGGGCTTTAATCTCTACCGTGACCATGCTGCCTTAACCTTAAGATACAATGCTATGAAGACCAATTTATTAGCCACACAAAAATAATTATGCCTTTATTATAATTTCACCTTATTAACCAGAAGTATTAGTCTGGTTAATCATATACCATATTCACTATACTGGGCTCTGAATAATTGGCAGCAGTTTTTAAAAGTAAAATGCTTCCTAGAAAAGGGAATATTTGCTGACTTTAGGATATTATAAGGAACTAGAGAAAACTAGTTCAGAAAGCTTTTAAGCATGGAAGCACTTCTGGAATAACTGTATACTCTTCCAGGGTGAGTACTTTGAAGGGAAAACTGCCTCAGATAGATTGTTATGCATGTGCATATAAGGTTTGTTACATTATTTAGTAGTCACAAGTAATACTGAGATTTGATGGGAGCAGCTCATTTGGTATTGGGAAGGAGAATGACTTGGCAAATCTTTGTGATTATGTGCATCTGTAATATGGAATCCTCCCAGGGAACCCATTCTTTCTATGGTCCTTAGGAATGGTTTTGTGTTCTCATTCAGATAAGTAAAAGAAATATGAGTCATAGCCTTTGAGGTCAAGCAATGTCAGAATTAGCCTACACAGTATCTTCCTTATACCAACCCCATAGGTACTATATAATTCCCAATTTACAGATGAGGAAACTGGGTTCAGAGGGCTAGGATGGTTGCCAAGATTAACAAATAACATAAGTGGTAGGAAGTTTGAAAATTTTTAAAATTTTTTTGTGGTACTAGGACTCAAACCCAGGGCCTCAAGCATGTTAGTCAGTGCTCTAACCCCAAGCTATAATCTTAGCCCAGAAGACTAGATTTTAATTCATATTTGACACTGTAGTATTGGCAACTGCCTACACACCATCACATAGCATCCCTAGTCAGCTAGACTCTAGTAAGTGCACAAACTCACAAATTTTTCAGAAATATGGAGGCCTATGATTTCCCTCTATGGGATTTCTTGATACCCATCTTCTGGGTCCCTCACTTGTTTGTCAGTTTGCTGTACTGTGAGGGCTTACATGTTTCTGTGATGCTGAAAACTATGCCACAGGTATGATAGATATAAGCAGGATCACCCATAGCAGACAGGTTTCAGCTGAAATTCCAGACTAAGACAGAATAGGGAGAAGGACCCAGCAGCTCACTCTCTAAAAAATTAGCCATTGAAAACCATACGAATAGCAGAGAAAGTGTCAGATATAGTACCGGAAAATGAGCTCCTCAAGTTGGAAGGAGCTCAAAAGATGACTGGGGAAGTGTTGCATCCTCACAGCAGAGTCTACCTTAATGACAAGAATGGAGTAAAGTCCCAGAGACCTCCACTTGCTGATGTGGCATGACTCAAAAAAAGAAGACCAATTATAAACATCCATTAATAATTGCAGCATGGAATGTACATAGTATGCCTCTAGGAAAATTAGGAATCATCAAAAGTGAAATAAAGCACATAAACATCAACATTCTGGGTACTGGTGAGTTCAAATGGACTGGTATGGGCCATTTTGAATTAGATAATCATATGGTCTACTGTGCTGGGAATGACAAAGAAAAATGAGATTGCATTCATCATCATCAAAAAAAAAAAATGCATCTCAAGATCTGTCCTGAAGTTCAGTGTTGTCAGGGATAGAATAATATCCATACAAGTGCAAAGAAGACCAGTTAATATGACTATTATTCAAATTTAAGCACCTAAAACTAAGGCCACAAATGAAGAAAGGGAAGTTTTTACCAGCTTCTGTGGTCTGAAATTGATCAAACATATAATCAGGATGCACTCATAAGTACTGGTGACTGGAATGCAAAAGTTGGAAACAAGAAGGCTTAGAGGTTGGAAAATATGGCCTTGGTAACAGAAATGATGCTACAGATTGCGTGATAGAATTTTGTCAGACCAACAACCTTTTCATTGCAAATACATTTTTTTCACCAACATAAGTGACTATATACATGGAATTCACCAAATGGAACATACAGGAACCAAATTCCCATTATATTTGTGTGGGAACAGATGATGGAAAACCTCAGTATCAAAAGTCAGAATAAGACCAGGTGCTGATTGTGGATCAGACCCTAAATGCTCATATGCAGGTTCAAACTGAAACTGAAGAACATTAAAACAAGTGCATGAGAGCTAAGGTATGACCTTGAGTATGTCCCACCAGAGTTGAGAGACCACCTCAAGAACGGGTTCAGTGCATTAGACATGAATGATAGAAGACCACATGAGTTGTGGCCTGATATCAAAGACATCATTCATGAGGAAAGCAAAAGGTTATTAAAAAGATAGGAAAAAAAGACCAAATTGCATGTCAAAAGAGACCCTGAAACTTGCCCTTAAACATCAAGCAGCTAAAGTAAAAGGCAGACATGATGAAGTTAATGAACTAAACAGAAGATTTCAGAGGCCAGCTGAAGAAGACAATGTGAAATATGTCATGTGCAAAGAGCTGGAGATAGAAAACCAAAAGAGAAGAACATGCTGTTTTTCTCAAGCTTAAAAAATTGAAGAAAAATTTCAAGCCTCAAGTGCCAATAGTGAAAGATTCTACAGGGAAAATATTAAATGATGCAGGAAATATCAAGAGAAGATGGAAGGAATACACAGTCATACCAAAAGAACTGGTAGATGACCAACCATTTCAAGAGGTTGCATATGATCAGGAGCCAAAGGTACTGAAGGAAGAAGTGGAAGCTGCCTTGAAGGAATTGGCAAAACACATGCTCCAGAAATTGGTGAAATACCAATTAGGATGTTTCAACAAACAGGTGCAGCACTGGAGGTGCTAACATGTTTATGCCAAGAGATTTGGAAAACAGCTACCTGGCCAACTGACTGGAAGGGATCCTCATTTGTGCCTATTCCCAAGAAAAGGGATCCAACTGAAAGCCAGAATTGTTGAACAATATCATTAATATCTAATGCACATAAAATTTTGCTAAAGATGATTCAAAAGCAACTGCAGCAGTATATAGACAGTGAACTGCCAGAAAAATCAAGCCAAATTCAGTAGAGGGCATGGAACCAGGGATATCATTACTGATGTCAGGTGGATATTGGCTGAAAGCAGAGAATACCAGAAAGATAGATACCTGTGTTTTATTGACTATGCAAAGGCATTTGACTGTGGATCACAACAAATTAGGTATAGCATTGTGAAGAATGAGTACTTAATTGTACTCATGAATAATCTGCATGGACCAAGAAGCAGTCATTTGAACAGAACAAGAAAACATTGCTCGGTTTAAAAGTCAGGAAAGGTACGCATCAGGGTTGTATCCTTTCACCCTACTCTTCAATCTCTGTGTTGAGAAGCTAATTTGAGAAGCTGGACTTTATGGGCAAGAATGTGGTGGCATCATCATTGGAGGAAGACTTAATAACAACCTGCAATATGCAGATGACATACCTTTGCTTGCTGAAACTGAAGAGGATTTGAAGCATTTACTGATGAAGATCAGAGAACACAGCCTTCAGTATGGATTACACCTTAACATCAAGAAAACAAAAATCCTTACAACTAAGTCAGAAACTTCCTGATAAATGGAGAAAATATTGAGGTTGTCCAAGATTTTGCTTTACTTGGTTCTACAATCATCACCATGGAAGCAGCAGTTGAGAAATCAAAAGACATATTGCATTGGGAAAAGCTGTTGCAAAAGACTTCTTTAAAGTATTGAAAAGTAAAGATGTCACAATGAAGACACAGGTACACCTGACTCATGCCATGGTATTTTCAGTTGCTTCATATCATTCTGAAAGCTGGACATTGAATAAGGGAGACATGAGAAGAACTGATGCTTTTGAATTATGGCCCTGGAGAAGAATATTGAATATACCATGGATTGCCAAAAGAACTAAGAGATCCAGACGGGTGTGGTGGCACACGCCTGTAATCCCAGTGTCTCGGTAGGCTGAGGCAGGAGGATTGCAACTTCGAGACCAGAGGCAGTCTGCGTAACTTAGGGAGACCCTGTCTCAAAAAGTAAAAAAATGGGCTGAGGGTGCAGCTCAGTGATCCAGCACTTGCAGAGCATGCAAGTGCAAGGCCCTGGGTTCAACCCCCAGTACCAAAATAAAAAACAAAAAACCCCCCAAAAAAACCCACAAGAGATCATCCTAGAAGTGCAAGCAGAGTGCTCCTTGAGATAAGTATGGCTAGACTTTGTCTTATGTATTTTGGACATGTTGTCAGAAAGGATCAATCCCTGGAGCAGGACATCATGTTTGAGAGAGTGGTGGGTCAATGAAAAAAAGGAAGATACTCAAGTAGTTGGATTAACACAGTGGCTAAAACAAAGGGCTTAAACATAATAAAGCTCATGTGCCTAACCCAGTGTCAGTGAGTGTTTATTTCTGTTGTACATAGGATCACTATGTGTTGTACCCTACTTGAAAGCACCTAACAACAACAACAATCTCCCAGGTATCTATCCCAGAAGTCTGAGTGCTCCCTGCAGACAGGCAAAGAGACTAACATAAGAAGAGATGGATCAGGACCCCCTTGTGGTGTTTCTAGGAATCATTTCTAGGAAAGGCATCAGACACACCCCTTTCTCACATCTGCCTTAGTGAAGTGCTGTGGTGAATGATACATTCATTTGAGAGGTACTTGTCCTTGGAACCTATCAACATAGTACATGGAGGCTGGGTTTAATGTCATAGAATTAGGATGCTAACCTAACATAATGCTAACCTAACATAAAGAGAACATCCTTTAGGTGTGGAATGTGAGAGACTACCAGCTCTTGCTGGCCTAGGAGATGGAAGGGAATCCCAAGCCATGGAATGAAGCTGGAAAACACAAAAACTGGATTAAAGAGCCTCCAGAAAGGAACACAGGCCTGCCGGCACTTAGAGATCCATTTCAGACTTCCAACTTGCAGAATCGTGAGACAAATTTGTGGTGTTTTGTCATTAAAATGTGGTACACTTGTGATACCAGCAGTAGGAAACTGATGTGAAGGTGAGCCTCACTTCTGGGAAACTTGGATTGCCCCTGGTACCAGAACTTGTGGGTAGAAAGAGCCAACATCAGCCCCCAGTTTTTGCAAAGAACTGCAGCCAAGATCCAGAGCACTGGGACTTCCAGGCTTCCAAGGAGATAGGCTAGACGAAAGGTCTCGAAGGAAGTGCAACTGTGGAGCTGCAGATGTGAGCAAACCTTGGGCTGGCCCCAGGCACTGATGTGCCAGTTACTAGCTGTGTGGTCTTCAGCACTTAACCTTTTTGAAGTTGGGGGCCTTGTTTGTAAAACATGAACAATTCTACCCGCTCTGTCTGCAGGGTGTTTTGAGAACAAAAAGTACAGTAGGGAGAATGCCAGGTACTGCTGCCCAGTTTTGAGTTCTAGATTGTGAATCTGGGGAATTAGTGCCTTTATACTCATTATTTTTACTAATAAGTATGAGTGTAGGGCACTGCCTAGAGAGGCAATTTGCCCGGGGGCCTATCTAGGCTCCCTTGGAGGACTGAGGCTTGTTCCCCAGGCAGTCACCTTTGCCCTACATCCTGGAACTCAGGGTCATCGAGCTCCCCAAGATGGCTCTGGCATCTATTCCCTTGCCTCCACCCCCTCGACACCGATTGGCTGTTTCCAAACCCCTGAATGGCTCCTGATTGGACCATTCTGGAACTACTCCTGATTGGCTACTTTTACAAAACCAAATTTGAATATCCCCTCTGATTGGCTGAAACCCATATGGGGTGACTGTCTCTGATTGGTCCCCCGGCAAGCCCCAGAAGAGTATATAAGGGCAGTACATGTTGCAGTCTGGGTCCATTCCACTGACCAGGACAGACAAGGAAGAAATAAAGAGCTGTTGGAGCAGAGCACTCAGAGTCTTCATTGGGAAGAAAAGCAACAAGGAGCTGCTGTGGGCAGAAGCCTCTGAGCCTGCCTTTTTCAAGGCTTCTCAGAGCAGCCATGGGCATAACCCTCCTTTCTGGGGAGTGCAGCTCCTTGGTGCCCAGCTCTCCCTCACCAGAAGACAGGTCTTTGGCTGCTGATTTCTGCTCAAGGCTGGAGCAGTCCAGCGGCAGGGCGATGCCCCACATATGAGCATGTGACTTTTGATATTCTAAATCTACAGTTAACAAGCCAGTTAAACTGAGTAATTTACTGAAATGTCAATACATATACTTACACACACACACACACACATACACACACACACACACACACACGACAGGGTTTGCTGTGTAGGCTGACCTCAGACTTGTGATCCTGCTGGGATTACAGGTGTGCGCCATTATGCCTTATCTGTAGTTGATGTTTTAGTCTATTTCCTGTAATCATAGCATATTAGAGACAATGGAGACCTTAATGGTCACCTCACCCATTTTGCACACAATGAAGTACATTTGGGTCATTGAAAGGTAAGATCAGACCTTTAGAAATAGAACTCCTAAATGAGCCCATGGCAGAAAAACAAAACAAAATCTTAAAAACCACTGGTGTTTGAGTCCCCTCTGAGATCTTAAAGGACACAGCTATTTAAAATAGAAACCAAACCCTTCTCTTGCCTCCAAAGATGATAAGTGCTAGAAGGGTCTGAGTCATTTCAAGTTTCTTGTAACTCTGCTTTTCCCACCCTCCTCCTCTCTTGCCCGATTTTATCCAAAATAATGCAAAGGCACTTTATGTCATGGCAGGAATTAAGAAGTAGTTCTAGGACACTGTCTGTATCCCAGTTCCAGCTGCCCATCTTGCCAGTGTCTGTATTGCTTTCAAATACAGCACCAGAGTGGTGGCATCAAGCAAGCAGTCAGGGATGACAGGGGAGCCCTGCTGATGTAAGCAAGGCATGTTACCATCACCAGTCAGCAGTGACAACTCCATGTGAGCAGTCTGCCACAGCCAGAGGTCCATTCAGTCCCCTGAACAACCCTCTGCACTCAAATCCCACCTCTTAGCTGACACCAGGATGCCAGCTCGGCTGCTTGGTCCCGATAGGCTTTCTACTTTGACAGGTGAGCAAGGAGTCCTCCAGGTCAAAGAGGGAGAATATCTATAGGGGAAGCTGGAGTCAGGTGACCTACCACTGCCAGTATCTCCAGAGCATGGACAAATCACTCTCTGGAAGCCGTTTTCTTCTTCTCTCAAATGATAGAGTGGACGAGGGCTACATTTCTCTCTCGGCTTTTCTGGAAATGCTGATTATATCCATTTTTATGTTGGAGGTTTTGACTAAAGCTGAATGCTGAGGGAAAAGATTTGTTTGCAAAATGTAAACAATTTTTATTATAAAAGTAATTCATGCATGGTATAAAAAGTCACAGCAGCACATCAGTGCATTGAACAGAGTAAAACCTCTTCCCTCAACTCTCATAGCCAGCAGCCAGGCAGTGCTCAGCTAATTGTTCTCTCCTGTCCCCTGAACGGGCCACTCAGCCTCCTGTCAGCCAGCATTGTTTCTTAAAGGAACTGGTGAGATTCTAGAAGTGCATTTTTGCTTCATTTTTAATAGTTTTGACAATTGGTAAATAGAAAATAACATTTGTAAAAGTCTATTTTGCTTCTCAAAAAATCCAAATTCAGATCTTATAGCCTGACTTACAAATCTACCTAACGTTAAATCCTAATACTTAAATATACTGTTACTCCAGTAATATAGAAATTGCAAAAGATAAAAGAAGTGACAGGACTTTGGGAGATTGTTTTTCTGCTGTTCTGATTGAAGCGTTGTTGTTGTTGTTGTTGTTAGGTGCCGTCGAGTCGGTATCCGACTCATAGCGACCCTCTGTACAACAGGGGAAACACTATTGTCAGTGCTTCTCTGCTGTTCATAGGGTTTTCAATGGCAGATTGATTTTTGGGAGGGGGTTGCCAGGTCCTTCTCCCAAGCCTACAGCCTCCTGTGTTCCCAGGCCGTCTCCCATCCAGGCACTAACGAGGCCCGACCCTGCTTAGCTTCCGAGATCTGATGGGATGGGATGCCACAGGGCTACAGCTACAGGCAATTGAAGCATTACATTTTTAGTATTTGTATAATGAAAAAAATAGTTTTATAAAAATTTTCTTTCCCAGAACATGCTAGAATAGTTGGTTGGATTCAAGCCAAACAGCCTAATTATTGGTACTTTTTAAGTCTTTGTTGACGAAAGAGCTTTAGCAAAATATTGCTGCTTCTGTTTAGGCTTCTTCTTTTTTTTTCTGTTAGGATTTTTGCTCAGAGAATTAAAAACAAATGAAGAGTTCAACTGCTAATTTCAGAAAAAACTGTAAAAGAGTGGACTTGATGCCTCAGGTATTTATTGAACAGCTATTATTTGCAAGGAACTGTGGGAAGAAGGATAAGTAAATGACAAATGGCAAAAAGGCAAACGAGGCATAGGGGTGCCAAGCAGGGCATGTTGGGAAGAAAGGGGTCCAATTTGGAGGGAGTATACAGTACATGTAGAAGAGGGGACTGCTAGGACTGACACAGGGAGGGAGCAGGGGGCTTGAGTATAAGTCCCCAAAGTCAAAGCTTGGGTATAGTAAGTAGGCAATGAGTGGTCTTAATGGTGTTTGTGCAGGAAAAGTGATGTAATCAACATTGACTTAGGACAGATGCTTCTTTAGTTTTGGCTAAGTTGTTAGATATGAAGCTGCGGGGGAAGTCAAGGATGGAGAGATGAATCCAAGATGAATGATAAACAGGCTGTGAGCCATGACATCAGAAGGAAGACAGGTACAATATTTCATAGAAACAGACTTAATAGAGCAGTTGCCTGGGATTCAGTGAGCTGAGTTCAAATCCCACTGCTGCGTAGCAGTGGTGTGATTGTAAAGTCATTAACTCCTCTGAGCTTGTCTACTTATCTACAAAGTGGGAATGTGTCATGAGGTCACTGTGTGATAGTGAATTATTCTTGTAAAGCATTTAGGATAGCTGTGACTCATGGTGAATGTTCAGTAAATGTTAAAGTCACTAATTCCATTTAATTCCACTAACTGGTAATGGAATTGGGAGGGAATAGATGTCGGCCCAG
The DNA here is from genome assembly GCA_007922755.1 of Pedetes capensis. Taxonomy (NCBI): domain Eukaryota; kingdom Metazoa; phylum Chordata; class Mammalia; order Rodentia; family Pedetidae; genus Pedetes; species Pedetes capensis. The sequence goes on along the minus strand of VMDO01004006.1, from coordinate 54,368 downwards.
GTGTTAACAGGAATGCTGAGCTCTCAGGAGGCAGTACAATAGCTAGGAGCATGGCATCTCGAGGCCAAACTGCTGTGTTTGCTGTGATCTCTCTCACCAGTTGTGATGTTGTAGAAGCTACTTACTTTTCTTAGCTGCAAAACAGGCATAGTATCAACACCTCCTCGTGGAGCTTCTGTGAGATAATAGATGTAAAATGTGTGATATGTGCCTGACACACTTTAAGTGCCCAGAAAATACCAGTTATTAGGTGAAGGGTTGGGTGGAGAGGGAGTAGATTTGCTCCTGTCATTAACAGTGGCAGGATATACAATAGGGAGAGGCAACATGGAGTAGGACTGAGGCATGAAGGGCCAGACCTAGGGAGAACATTCGGGACTGGAGAGGAGTCACTGGCAGTGTTGCGGAATTCCAAAGGGAGTAAGAGACACTTGAGGCTTTAGGAGGACTTCATCGTGTTGGTATGTGACTCGGTGGAATCACTTCTGAAGATTGAGCCCCAAATAAAGGAAGCTCAGACTTCTTACAGATTTCTGAGGGGGGAAGGCTTACAAAAGTGATAACAGCATGAGAACAGACAAAGCAAGGTTACCTTGGCCAACAGAGGGTGGTCAGGTGGTCAGTTATCTCTCTCAACTAACCGTAACTAACTGGAAGAAAAGGGAAGGTCTTAAATTCCTCCAGGTTGGAACAAAGAGAGGCACGTTGTATGTAGTAAGCAGTTCTATCAAGCTGAAACTGCTCTGTTATTAGCAGAATTTACTAGGTCATTTGTAAGAAACCCAAATGATTTAAACACATTATTAGTAACAAGTTAAGCAACCTTTAGTTGTACAAGAAGTGCTTTAATAAGGAACTACTGGCTTATGGGGGGGGGTCTTTCATTGGGAGTCTGCATTAGTAGAGATTACTGTAGCTCTACAGAGATATAAAGCAAGAGCGGAGTAGAAATTGGCTCAGAGAAATAGACAAATCCAGAATATAGGTGGATGCTTCAAAACGTAGTGTTATGGGGGAAAAATGATCATGGGCTATTCTAAAGAGATTAAAAGGTTATAGCCTAACAAAGTATAAAACTTGATTGGACCTTTTCTTTTTAATAAAAAAAGGTAAAAAGTTATTCTTTGAACAGTTGGAGAATTTTGATTAAAGACTATTAGATGCCATAAGGAAGTTACTTATATTTTCAGGTATGATCATCATACTGATCACACATAGTACATTGTCTTCATTTGTAGGAGATACTAGGGTGGAATGTCATTACACATTCATGGGATGCAAAGAAGAAAATGTAAATAAAGCAAAATAATTATTCAGTCTGCGTGGAAGGTACATATAGGGATATTCCTTGTACTAGCCTTTCAACTTTTTCTTGATGCCTGGAATTTTTCAACGTAATTTTTTTTAAATGCCTGAGAAAAAACTTTTGGAACCAGTTGTTATTGTTGTTGCTAGGTGCCGTCAGTTGGTATCCGACTCATAGCAACCCTAGGTACAACAGGCGAAACACTGTTGTCAGTGCTTCTCTGCTATTCATAGGATTTTCAATGGTGGATTGATTTTTGGGAGTGGGTTGCCGGGTCCTCCTCCCAAGCCTGCAGCACCTGGTGTTTCCAGGCGGTCTCCCATCTGGGTACTAAGTAGGCCCGACCCTGCTTAGATTCTGAGATCTGACCAGATCGGATGCCACAGGGCTACGGCTGCAGGCTTTTTTGGAACCAGTATACACCAGGAAAAGGAATAAAGGCATTTTCCACATACCAAGGGAAGGACTTCAAAAAGATTAAGCAAAATAAAGGCTGAAAAAAATCATGTTTGGTCTTTGGAAGATAGTGGTGGCTTGGAAAGAGTCAAATGCTGTGTGGAAAGGTGACCTGTAGTGAAAGAGTGAAAAGTGTGGAGGGGAAGTACAGGCAACAAGGACGACTTGACCTTTCTGGGCTCTTTTCAGTACAGGAAGACAGAACATTGCTGGGGAAGGTCCTGGGCAATGGATGGGAATGAGGCCCTGGAAGAGGAAATGGATCAAAGTAATGGATCAAAGACCTGAGAAGAGGAATGGCATGAAAGAAAACGGGACAGGAAGAGTGGCCTCAGATAGGAGGGATGCTTTCTCCTTTGGTCCAAACTCTGGAAAGGAACTGCTCTTTCTAGTGACAGAGGATGCAAGTCTTGTTAGTAAGTTGGCAAGAAGTGTCAGACAGGAAAGGGAAAATATACTCCACCTGCCACTGGTTCTTAACCAGAAAAATGATGGCTGAGGTGAAAGGATATGACCAACACTGGTCAGCAATGTGGGGGAGTATGTGTGCGTGTGTGTTTGGGGCTGCCCTGACATGGGTCTAGAGATGATGAGGGTAGAGAGCAGACATAGAAGCTAAGATCCCCCTTTTCAGAATCTGGTGTTGGTAAAAATTATACATTAGGAAAGGGTAAAAACCTTTACCCTCATTTTCATGCCCACCCCTGGCTGGCATGGTGGGTAGGCACACGGTGGGACGAGTCTTTGGTGTGCAAAGAAACTCGTGTCTCTGTTTCCCCTGCTGTGTGCCCATCTGTTTGACGTGTGCCCACCCAGAGCGTACAGCTTAGGAAGCAGAGGGAGCTTCTGTCCCAAGCACCCCGGAGAGGAAGTGATTTGGGTTCCGCTCGGGCACCATCGCTTGTGAGGACCCATAGTTGGCGGCAACAAGCCTGGATTCTGCACCCACAGGTGGCACGCACTTGGTGTGCGCAGAGACGCGAGGGTGGAAGAGGCCATGCCCCTACAGAAGAACCTTCGTGACAACGCAGCCGTCCCTGCTCCCCTCGGGGTCTTCCTTGAGAAGTGGGGTCGGGGTGGCGGCCCCAGGCAGCGCGCCCTAGCGGCGGCTCAGCTCCCGCAGCCGCGCCTGCAGCGCCTCACGCTCCGCCTGCAGCTCCCGGCGCACCTGGGCCGCGGCGCGCTCCTCCTCCTGCAGAGCCCGGCGCCTGCGCTCCAGGGCGCGCTCGCCCTGCTGCACCGCGGCCTCGCGCCGCTCCAGCTCCCGCTCGCGCCTACTGCCCCGCAGGGCCAGCGCGCTCATCTGTTCCAGCAGGTGCGCCCAGTCGCCCTCGGCAGTAGCGGCGGGGCTGGGCGGCGGCAGGCCGGGTGCAGTGGGAGGCGAGCGCCGGGCGTCGCTCTTCTCCAGGTCCCGCTGGTGCGCGTTCTTCAGGTGCCTCCACAGCGCAGACGTCCCTGCCTGGAAGCCTGGGCAGCGGCTCACCTGTTCCCCGCACAGCCGGCAGGTGACCCAATTGCCCGACGGGTGCCCCGGGCTCACCGGGGCCAGATGGAAGTATTCCCAGGCCTCGGAGTACGGCGCCCTCAGGCGAGGCGCCGGCGCTAGCCCGAGACAAGGGCCATCCTGCGCGGCAGCGTAGTCCAGCCCAGTGCTCTCTTCCATGGTCACAGCCAGCTTCTCACTCCTCATTCCTTCTGCATCTAGAAGAGGGAGAGGAGGAATAATAATTACTATTACATCCACACACACCTCCTATAACTGTAGTTAGCTGATGACGAAACCTTGCCTTCCTTTTATTACAGAAACAAATTCTGTAAATGTCTAGGTTTCTTTCTCTTAAATTGTTAGGTGCTGTCAAGTCGTTTATCCGACTCACAACGACCCTAAGTACAAAAGATGAAACACTATTGTCGTATTTCTCTGCTATTCATAGGGTTTTCAATGGATGATTGCTTTTTGGGAGTGGGTTGCCAGGTCCTTCTCCCACGCCTACATTCTCCCATCCAGGTGCTAACCAGGCCCGACCCTGCTTAGCTTCCAAGATCTGACAGGATCGGAGGCCACAGTGGTACGGGTGCAGGCTTCTCCTTAAAACACAGCGTTAAGTGCTGAGGTTGTAGAAAAACATGTTAAAAGTGCCTAGCCTTTCTTATTGTTAGCAATTCTCTGAAATCAAATGAGTCCCCATGTAACACGTATGTCAAGAAGCTAAGCTTCTTGAATGGAAAGAACTAGCGTAACTAAGTGCTTTATGTATTACCCTTAAATAGTCTTCACTTTCGTTTTAAAAGCTACTGTTTTCCTCTTCACAATAAGGGTAAGGCTCTCTGTATTCTCTGGGTGTTGCAGAGAAAATTTTAGAAATGAACAAAAAATAGTTTTGAGAACAAAAGTTTAGTTTATTACACTTTAGAGGCATAAGTCCCAATGGTGAACAGCCTTTTAAAAAACTTTCAGTGACGGCATTCTTTAACAAGATAAAAATATGTTTGGGTGATTATGCCTAAATTTTATATGATGTACTTAAAACTGGCAGAACTGGAAGCCATGTTTTCAAAATATGCATTTTTAGGAAAAAGAAAGATACAAAGTATCTGCAAGATACAAAGTCCTAAACGTTTACCTTACCTTGGGGTCCCTGTCCTTGCATCAAGGTATTACCTAGGTTGCAAGGTAGAAACTGTGTGCAGCATGACTCCTGATTCTGCAGCACCATCAGCAGTACTAAGAGTACATTCTGAGGACAGACAGCTCAGTAAAGAAATTCAATCAAACTTCCTTAGATAGGCACCAGGACTAGAGACTAGTGCATATCAGTGCTCCTTTTTCCCTGACTTTTCATAGATGCCTAACACATAAAGCAAATAAAACTGGTGTTGTTTCTTGCTCATCTTAACTAAATGCTCCTTTATATATTTGGAAAATAGAAAGCTCGCTTGATACTTCTAAGTATGGAAGAAAAAAGAAAAATAATAATGTGTTGCTTTGTCTAACAAAATATCTGCATTAAAGGGATCCAAAAGTAATGTGATGACTGTCACTGCCAAGTGCAGGAAGACAACTCATCGCTGCAATAACCTGTCCAAAAAGGAGTGTAAAAAAAAAAAAAAAAGATGACTTTAGGAAATAAGTTCACAAAGCACCAAATATGTAATTCTAGCACACTTCCTCTGAAAATTTAAAAATAATAAGAGAACACAGAACTTAGACAGCATCAAGGCCAGGGTGGGGGAAGCAGGCCCAGTGAGCTAGCTAAAGCCTGCTCCTACTGTCTTGTTCTGAACCCACAGCAGTGGAGAGGGTAAAGTTCCACAGTATCTCTGGTTAAACACAACTGGGAATGACTGAAGACAAAGATGAGACCAGGAAAAAAAGTAAGCTACTATAATAGGAGCATTTAGTGTAAGTTTTAAATTCAATTGCTAATAGTCTTGTTGCAGATGTATCATAATTTTCTAAACCTAATTTATTCTTTTTCCCACCAATCAGGTTCACTCAGGATCACGCATGTTATTTAACAGATTTCTTACATTTTAAAAATAGGTAACAAGTCTACCAGAATCATCAAAAAAGACAAGTATCAGGCATTTTATAACATAAAATGGCTATTTACATATATTCTGAGACACAGGCACTGGTTTAAATGTGCTTACTCATAAATAAAAGATCTCTAGAAATTAAATTCTACATTTCCTTCTAGAGATTTATTAAAATACTAAAAGTGGGAGTAGTTGGGATGAGGGGTTATAGCCCAGCTTCAAAGCAGATTTTATAGTCAGTAAATAGTATGGCTATGTAATGTTATGGTCAGTAAGCAAATTTTAATATTAGAAACATTTTATTTACCTAAATTTTTCCTATACCTTAAAAAAATTTCCATTTTCTTCCACATTGAATCTAATCTTTCCAGGGTTCCTTTTTTATTACTGGAGACACACAAAGGTGGAAATGCCATTATAATGAATTGCTATGATTTATTTCACATATTTAAAAAAGATTTAAACTTTTCCACTAATATCAATACTATCACTTTGCATTTTAATATGCTTTCTTGAGCTAGGGGTTGAAACCTGCATAAAACCTGCAGATTGTTTTATCTGTGCTGAAGTCTGAGTCGGCTTTGCCCATGTGCCCTGAATACTGCCAGAAGTGACTAATTACTGTCATGCCTTCTACCTCCCTGTAAGATGTCTCTAGGTTTCTTTTAAATTCCAAGGTGCCCAGAGGAGCATCATCCATGTGAATGCCATCAGATATAAGAGTTGAGAAAAGCTAAGACGTGCTGATGTCTTTATCCTTTGGACATAGCGGAAAGCCTCCCTGAGCCAAGGCAAGCAGCACCACAAATGTCGGCCAGCACAGCGCTGCCCCTCCGAGGGTGGCAGAGGGACATCCTCTGCCTGGGCAGCCCTTCGCTGTTGGAGGACTTAACCGATGGAAGGCAGCACGGTACGGAACTGCCCCACCTTCTCAGTCCTCCACCATGGGCTGCACTCTGGCTAAGCACAAGCTTATGTTTGACTTGATATCCAAAAAGTGACCCTCCATTCATGACTATGGTCCTAATAGCCTAGCCCGCTCTGGAAGACAACCCCTAAGCTCACTTCAATTGCTCCTGAAGGGCAGAGCAGAATTCCCTTGTTCAACCTTCTGGCTGGGGGGCTCTGCAGCCACAACAGAACATACAAAGAACAATTACAGCTGACATAAAAAAAAGACAAGCCATTCAGTAGAAAAATGCACAGGAAATGTAAGCAGACAAATGGCCTAAGAGTAAACTCAAATGTCCAGGAAGTCTGTGAAAAGACACCTCTCTTCTATTGAAGGGGCAGGGGAGATGCTGTTAAGGTAACAATAAGTTATCATTTTATATCCCTCACTCTAAGGAAAGACAAGAGGACTAACAGCCAAAGCTAGAAGGGAGGAAGAGAAAAGGGCACACATGCATTAGTAGTGAATATGCGACAGCTTTTAGGAAAGCCATCTGGGAATCTCTATATTAATTTTAAATAGATGTAATACCTATTCTGCAGAACTAAAAACACCAGTACACAAAGTCATAGGTGTTAGGATGTTTATTTCAGCATTATTTAGAATTACAAAAAATTGGAAACAGGAATGTCTTAACAGCAAGAGAGTGGCTGAGTATACAATGTCTGTTCATACCAGGGAATATTACGCAGCCATTAAAGAGGATGGAACCTCTGTCAGATGTGCTATAGGAATTTCTGGAGGACTGTTCAAAGAGAAAAGCAAGATGCAGAAAAGTATGTGTAGTATAATCTCATTAAATTACACACAGATCTTTATAGGAGTTCTAAAGATATAGATGTTCTTCAACTTACAATGGGGTTATGTCCCAGTAAACCCATCATAAGTTGAAAATGGATGTATGAAATGCATTTAATACACCTAACTTACCACATATCCTAGGTTAGCAACACAGTACACTGTAAAATATCAGTTGTTTCTCCTCACAATCAAGTGGCTGACTAGGAGCTGCAGCTTGGTGCTGCTGCCTAGCACCACAAGAGTTTTGAGTCACATATTGCTAGCCAGGAAAAGATCAAAAAATTCAAAATACACAATACAGTCTCTACTGAATGCATATCACCTTTATATCATCACAAAGTCAAAAATTCCAATGTGAATCCAATGTAAGTCAGGGGCTATCTATGTAGATAGATACGAAGAATAGATTGAGGTGGTGGCAGGAGGTGAAAGGAAGAAGGGGCAAAGGGAAACAGAAGGAAAAGAAAAACTATCAAGAAAGCATCCATGCATTTAGGTAGAGTATGTAAGTATGTGGCAAGAGCTACATATAAATAAAAATCAACTTTATAAAATACTTGGCTCCTCTGGCATATGAGCTGAGGCAGGGCCAGGCCAGCCTTACCTATGGAAGCTGGAGGGGACAGTCCCATGGGGAATCCGGTGCTGAGCCACTTGGGAAACCTGCATGCATAGTGTGCTGCCATCTGGTCTGGGAGGCACCCAGTATGTGTGGCTGTTTGGTGTCATGTGTTTCTCAGTGCCTTGCCCAGGCAGAAGGAGATTCTATACCCACAGGAGGTGGAGGGGTGACGGGAGGGGAGCTCATCTCATTCACCTCCCAGGCACAGGGTGGACACTTAGGGACACTGTTTAACGAAATGAGCCCAGTCCTGTGTTTTGTAGCTGCCACTCATGGCACTTAATCTCTCCATCCACGAAGGGAAATGAGATCATCTGCTTCTAAAAAGGTGGCTGAAATCAGGTGATACGAACCATCTCATTGTTGGACTCCCCAGTGAGATATAAATTTAAGGCATGAGCACCAAAAAAACTGCTGGTATTCCCCACTCACATGTGCCCACCTTGAGATTTTAGTGGCTAAAAGGCAGTGTTGTTTTCCTGTTGGAAATTCTACTATTCAATATACATCCTCTGTAAGTGCTCTACCACTGGGCTACACCTCGAGCCCATTTTTAAAATTTTTATCTTGAGACAAGGTCTCACCAAGTTACACAGGCTGCCTCTGGGCTTGAACCTGCAACCTTCCTGCCTCTGCCTCCCAAATCGCTGGGATTACAGGCATGAGCCACTGTGTCCGCCCCCTCAAAGATTCCTTAAGACAGAGCAAATAAAAAAGAACAACACATCCAAGACCCTCACTCCTCAAATTCACTTTCACTTCCGACACTGAACTTCATGCAAAATAGGTTACTCGTCATTCAGGGCAAGGGAGATGATGGGGAGGGTTTGACTGGATGGAGTCCTGTGATAACGCTCCCTTACCAAGCACCCAGTAACAATGCATGGCTACTAATTGTGTGGTTAGTTAACAAGAAGCAAAAGAAAAAAAGAGTTCCCTCAATATTTCCTTAAACATTAAAAAAAAAAAAACTTCTGCAAAGGTACCAATGAATGGATTACTTTGCTTCTATCTATTTACTCCAACCAACTCTTTCATTCACATGGTCACTGTGCACCTGCTTGGAACTCCACGTGTGACGGCTGCCAAGCATCCCAAGAGCAACGCCACAGTCTCTGCCTTCAGGAAGATCACCACCTGTTGGGGAAAAAGATGTTTCCAACAATGATTCGGATATTCCTGGTAAAGGTCAGATTGTTATTCACTCATCTCACCACATCCACCCTTGGAGGAAGGAAGGGCATGGGGCAGCCCCTTGGTGCTGAGGCCTTGGGAGCCCTGACACTATGTTCATACTGTTCAGCATCCCTTCCCTGCTCACCCCCAACAGTACAAAATACACTGGGTTATCTTCCATGCAAATGAATTATCATTAATGCTCAACTCCATCAATAAAGTTTCAATTCTTTGTTATATAACTAGGCTTCTAAGCCCCTATTTTAAAATTAAATATCTTGAAGCTACATAATAGCACCACTAATGGGAAACTAATTTATCAGTGGAATTTTGTGAGGCCATTATCAGGAGGAAAACACCCTGAAAAAAACAAATGTAAAGTTTAGATATTTCATGGAAAGGGAGAGAGCATTACTGTTGGTACCATGCCTCTGAACTCTACCATGACTGAATTTCATTTGGGTCTCCATTCTCTGGGAGGAGTTGATAAGAAGTCTAGGTCTGTGGAAGATAATAAGTTCACATTAATTGTCTCTGCATTTGAGTCTATTCCTGAAGAAGTTCTATTCTTCTAATAACCTATCAGGTTAAAACCCAGGATCCTCAGTATGCTCTCCCCAACATGGAGACTGAAGGAAGAGATTAAAACCTGAAATATGGACAAATATACAAAGTATGACTATAGCATTTGTCATAAGACAAGCTTAGATATTCCTACTATTAGCTAAAAGGTACTATGTCTATTAATTATTTTTTATTTTAAAAAGTTTTTATTGCAGTGTTGAGGATCAAAGCCATGGTCTCAGGCATGCTAGGTAAGCATTCTACCAGTGTGGTACACCTCCATCTCCTATTAATGGTTTGTTGTTGTTGTTGTTTTTGTTTTTGTTTTTTGCAGTACTGGTTTGTTGCCTGCTAGGCAGGCAAATGCTCTACCACTGAACCGCACATATAACCCCTTTTCTGTTTTTTATTTTGAGACAGGGTGTCACTAGGTTTCATAGGCTGCTTCTGGCCACAAACTTGTAATCCTCCTGTCTCAGCCTGCAGAGTCACTGGATTTACAAGCACGTGCCATGGCACACAGCTATTAGTGCATTTTTTAAAAATAAAAATTATAAAGCATCCTCCTCTAAAGTACATCTTTATTTCAGACCCACATTAATATATAGTCACCCTATCAACTACCCACAAAAATCAACTTTATTAGTTTATATTTATGCTTGTACATATAAAACAATTAAGCCAAAGGCCAAAGAAGCAGGCAATGTTCTCAGAAGGAAATCATGAATGAATTACAGTTCTATTTCTCCTTCTGTAGACAACACTAACCACTTTAGTTTGATTAGCCAAGCAGAGTAATAAACAAATATGTGTTGGCTGAGTCTGGCTCTTACACTAGAAATTCACACTAATATGAAATTCTTACAGACTGTGTGGCAACACGAAGAACATTTTCATTGACTTCATCTACCAGTGTCTTCAACCAAAGTGAAACAACAATTAAAACAAATTAGCTTTGGCAACTGAAGTGTCAAGGAAACCACAATTCATTCACCTATTACCTATGGATCTCTGTCTATTAGTTTACTGCTGTGTATTCACTTATTTATGAACAGATCCAGACAACTAAAAAAATTAGTCTGGACTCATGAGGATGAAGGCTTAGATGAAATAAAAATTCCGCCAAACAGTAAAATGTGGATACCCAGACTGGAGAATAAATGGTTAAGTGTAAAACCACTTAGAGAAAGGTTATGTATGGACTGTAAAAATTTGCTGGACCCACAACTAATAATCTGGTGAATCACAGATGTTCTCTCAATGTAATAAGCCGAACTCTTAGATATTTCTACCATTAGCTAAAAAGCAATGAAGCACTCTATTAATGCATTTTTACAAATGAAAATTGTAAAGTACTCTGCCCTAAAATGGACCTTTATTTCAGATCTACATTACTTTATTTAATATATATAGTCCCTAAAAAGAAAGGCGGCGATCCATTTTATCTTGTAGAAATGCATAATTTAACATGAATTAGAGTAGGATTTAAAGCTACCTTACTTTGAAAGTCTTTGCAACTAAAAAGACTTTTAAATTAAGAATTACCTGGCTCGGGCTCCTGAACTTTCCCCCCAATTTCATAGCCTTTCTATTGTCATTTACCTCAAACTATTTTTGGCCAAAAAAAAAAAAAAGTGTACTAATAATGCATTAATAAAAAGACCAGGAAAAAAAATGACCTCAGTTATGTCCATTCATTAAGCCATTTCTACAACAGCTGCTCTTAAACATCCTATCTTTGGAGTCTTGGCTAATCAGAAGTTCAACTAGTGGCAAGTACTTATTTCTTTCCTCTCAAGAAAAGAAAAAAAAAAACATTCTGGCAACGCTTGGGGCTTTTGGCTATGGTATTCACAGCGAACTGCTCCACCATGCTGCAAAAGGATCGGGAAATCTCTTTGTGTGCTTTGGTTGGCGGGTGGGGGTGGGGATCCCGGCTGGAGCATCTGGCCTGCATTGGGTTCCCAGGGCCCCCACAGGTGGGAAACGTTGAGAAAGTCCCAATTAGAGAAAGGGCCCACTGCAGGACGCGCAGCCACTTGCGCCGTTGTAAGTCAGACTGCATGGGGCAGCTCCATAAAGGGAGGGCAGGAGCGCGCCGACGGCTTTCCAAGCTCGGGTAAGTTTGCTGAAGGGAAGGCGCAAAAGAAGCGCTGGAAGGAGGTAAGCGGGGCCTGTCCGCAGAGCCTCCGCGCAAATGCATCTTCTGCAATAACGGCGTCGCACTTGGCGTGCCCGCTCCGGTGCCCGGCGCAGCGCGGGAACGTGGGGGCCGCGGCGTCTGCGGCCTGCGGGCGCCCCTGCGGTCCCCGCGGTCCCTGGCGGCCTGGCAGCGCCAGGCGCTGGTACCCGGCTCTGGTCGCGGCAGCCCTGGCCGTCCTCGCCCCTCCCGCCGCGGCTGCCACGCCCCCGGCCACTGCTCCTGGCGCCGCCGCGGGACTCTGTGCCACACTCACCGCGATGCCCGCGACGGCGCCCGGCGGGCTGCTAGTCCGCGACCGCCTATCCCCGCCTGGCTCCTTGCAGACATTTTGTCCCCAGCGGAAACCTCCGCTTCCCACTTAAAGACACAGCGCTCAATTCACGCATCCGAAAGCGCAAAGCGGGGCAGTGACGTGTGGCCTTTACGCGAAAGCAGCAGGGGAAACACTCTTAAGCCATCCAGGCTCTCAGGGGACAGACCTGTGTTTGTCAGAACTTTAAAATGATGCGATGGCTTAGTGATGTTTAAAATGTAACTGTTGTTGTCCATCTTTGCGTTAACCTTCCAAGACCTGTGTTCCCCTTCAATCTCTGAGCAGGCAGTTCTCTTCGTTTCAGGTTTAAGGCGTATGTTGTCACAAACTGGTAGAAGAAACCCCACCCAAGGTCTGGACAGGTAAAGACACCATGCACTGGTGTTCACCAAAACATCACCACGATGTAACAGTTTTGCCTTGATTATGCTTAGGTAACAACCCCTTACAACTCAGTGATTTACAAAAACTTTGGTCCATTTCTCAAAGACATTACATCAGCAGTAGGCAGCTTTGGCACCACTCCACAAGTTTTCTCAATTATTGCAAGCTCCATGCTGAAAAGGCAGTCTTTGAGACATTTTCACTGGAGTGCTGGTAGACCAACTTTGTCAGTTGAGGGGGCAATCCTGATTTGTACTGTTTGCTATTTCCCTGGTGTAAATACTCCCATCATTGAGGATTTCAATCTATAAATAGTTAAGAAGTACCATGTCAAGTACCTGATATAACAATCACCTCTTGTACACAACTGGCACATGCTGCTCTTAAAACTCTCATTATGGGGACGTCAGTTCTATTCACATTCTACTGGCCAAAACAAGTCACATGACCCATGGGGACAGTATACTCAAAAGGAAGCCTGGGAAGCCACAATGAACAGAGGGGTATAACTTTCTTCTTTAAAACTTTTCTTTTTGTTCCCCTGGTACAGAGCAATACAGCATTGGCTTTTTCCATTATGCATTCTTTACATCGCTTCTAGCAACACTTTCATCCGCCCACAAAGTTTGTGGAGCTTTATGGCTAGTATGTAATTAAACTCTGATACTTATTTGGGTTAGGGCTGGGATTTAGCTCAGTTGGTAGAGCGCTGTGCTGCAGTCTCTGAGGTCCTGAGTTTGATTCCCAGCACCGCAAAAATGGGAGAAGGACCTGGCAATCCACTCCCAAGGCAATCCGGAAACAATCAGCCATCGAAAACCCTATGAGGGTCGCTATGAGTCTTGATATCGACAGGATGGCACCTAACTCCAACTTATTTGGGTTAACCCCCTCTCTTTTTCCAACCACTCATGAAGTTGTGCTATTTAAATTGAAATTGACCTCTCCCCCTTCACCCCACCTCATTGACCATCCTCCCCATCCCATCTTCTCCAGTCTTCTCTTTCCTCTGCTAGATCCCTCCCTCCTCCTTTTCACCCCTTAAATTGTCCCTTCTATGCTAAGTTTAGTTGTGCATTTTTTATATTTTGGTTTATGTATAGGATTTTTTTCTTTCCTTTAAGTATGATTCAGCAGCCACATATGAGTGAGAACATATGGTATTTCTCTTTTTGGGCTTGTGTTCATTCACTTAAGATGATGTCCAGTTCCATCCGTTTTGCTGCAAATGACATTACTTCATATTTTTAAATTGCTGAGTAGTATTCCATTGTGTATGTGTACCATAATTTTTTTAATCCATTCTTCTGTTGATGGGCACCTGGGTTGGTATCATATTTCTTGCTATTGTGAAAAGTGCTGCATTGAATATGGAGATGCAGGTATCCCTGTGGTATGATGACTCATCTCCCTTTGGGATATTCCTAGTAGTGGTATAACTGGGTAGTATGGCAGTTCTACTTTTAGTTTTCTGAGGTATCTCCACATTGGTTTCCAACTTACAGTCCCACCAACAGTGTAAGAGGGATCCCTTTCCTCCACAATCTCACCAGCATTTGTTATTATTTGTTTTGTAGATCTTGGCCATTCTTACTGAAGTAAGGTGGAATCTCAGAGTTGTTTTGATTTGCATTTCCCTAATGGCTAGAGATATTGAGCATTTTTAAAATATGTTTCATGGCCTCATGAACTTCATTTGAGAACTGTCTATTCAATTCCTTTGCCCACTTGTGTATTGGATTAGGAGAAGTGAAACCAGAGTGCTCCTTGGAAGCAAGGATGGCTAGACTGTTTCTTGCATATTTTGGACATGTAGTCAGGAAAGACCAATCCCTGGAGAAGGACGTCATATTTGGGAGAGTGGCAGGTCAACAAAAAGAAAAAAAAAAAAAAAAAGGAAAACCCTCCACTAGATGGATTGACACAGTGTTTGCAACAATGGGCTTAAACATAAATAAGATCATGTGCCTGGCACAGGAGTCTTTTGTTCTGCTGTACGTAGGGTTACTATAAGTTGGATCTTGTTAGGGTCTGCTCCAGCCCAGCAAAAGACCAAGGAGCTTCACCACAACACCAGTATGCTAGGGAACCCTCGGGGGGCAGGCAAGGGCTGGTCGGTGGCGCCAAGAAGGACCTTGGGAGCCTTATTATATAAAACAAAAAGGAACTTTATTAAGCTGCTCCTTTGCAGGAGAGCCTAACACTTTCTAGCTGACAGCACAGGTTACTGCCGCTATGATGAATAACAGCTCTGTATCAAAGTGACAAACAGCTGTGACGTCCTCACTGGCTGCTCCGAAGGTCCAGTGATGTTGTCTCTCAACAGTCATCTTTTCCTCTCACCTCCTCCCTGGCACGGGGGATTTGAGAGCTCTTCTTGGCTTGCTCAAGGTCTTCTTTCTTGACCTCGGAGTCTTGCTTTTCAGCAGATTGATTAAAGGTCTGGACGAACGAAGCAGTGAAGTCAGGTGTGGGATGTAGCAGCCAGAGTCAAGGTGGTCAGGAAGAATGAAAGGAAAAGATGCTTGGGGTAGTCAGTAGTGTGCTTACATACACTCTAGGTGGGGGTGTGGACCAAGGTGCAACCAATCAGAGAGCGGCTCATGCCAGGAGGAGCAGGGCTTGGAAAATTGCACTTATGATTAGGGGGTTAGGTGAAGGCTGGACCAATCACTGAGCTCTCCTTAATAGCCAATTGGATAGCTCTGGGCAGCCAATCAGGCTGAAAAAGGCCACACTAGAGCTGGGCTGCTTGGTTAAGGGTAAACAGATGTGTCAGAAACAGGACAGGATCTGGGGAGGGCCCAGACCTCAGCCCCAACCAAGTAGGCCTCAGCCCCAGCATCCTCCCGGTCCACCTTGGGGGTGTCCAGATAATTCCCTACAGGACCTGACTTAACAGTACCTAATAACAACAATCTCAACAAGATGTGTTTTGGATTTAAGTCAAGAGAAAAGGAGCCTGTCTTTCCTGCATGTGATTCAATGCTCATACCTTCTATAAGAATTAGAAATCTCTTTGTAGTTTTAAGTTAAATTTTAAATCAAATTATAAAATGTCTCAAATATCTAATAACTCTTCTCCTCACATTTTTTATTATTTTTAAATTAATGTACGAAATAATGAGTTTCATTATGACAGTTTCATGCATGTGCATCATGTACTTTGCACATATTCATTCTCCAATTACCCTCCCTTGTCTCCCCTCTCCTTTTACACTGGTCTCTTTCCTCCACCCAAATCATCAAATAGTCCTTCTTCAGCTTTCATGCCATGTAAATATTTAAATATAGATTCTGAGTATGACAGAAAATATGTGATATTTGTCTTCCTGAGTCTGGCTTATTTCATTTAACATGATGACTTCTAGTTCCATCTATTTTCCTGCAAATGACATAATTTCTTTCTTCTTTGTGGCTAAATAAAATTCCAGTATGTATATACAGTGCATTTTCTTTATCCATTAGTCTGTTGATGGACATCTAGGTTGGTTCCATGTCTTGGCTATTGTGAATAGTACTATAATAAATATGAATGTGTGGGTATCTCTGTAGTATGCTGACTTCAATTCCTTCTGGTATATACCCAGGAGTGATAGACCTGGGTCGTATATTATTTCTAGTTTTAGTTTTTTGAGGAAAGTTCATATTTATTTGCATAGTGGCTGCACTAATTTATGTCCCCCACCAGCAGTGAATAAGGGTTCCTTTCCCCCACACCCTGGCATCCTTTCCAGCATTTGTTGCTGTTTGTTTTCTTGATGCTAGCCATTCTGAGTGGGGAGAGACAGAATCACAATGTAATTTTGATTTGGATTTCTCCGATGGCCAACGATATTGAACATTTTCTCATATATTTATTGGTCATTGCTTCCTCCTCTCCTCCTCCTCCTCCTCCTCCTCCTCCTCCTCCTCCTCCTCCTCTTCCTCCTCCTCCTTCTTCTTCTTCTTCTTCTTCTTTTTCGGTACTGGGGTTTGAACCCAGGGCCTCGCACTTGCATGCTGCTCTGCAAGTGCTGGACCACTGGGCTGCACCCCCAGCCCATTTTTTTACTTTTTGAGACAGGGTCTCACTAAGTTTCATAGACGGCTTCTGGTCTCGAACTTGCAATCCTCCTGCCTCTGCCTCCTGAGCGGTTGGGATTACAGGCATGTGACACCATGCCTGGCGGTACTTCTTCTTCTGAGAACTGTTCAATTCATTTGTCCATTTATTGATTGCATGATAATGGTGATGATGATTTGGTGTTCAATTTTGTGAGTTCTTTATATATTCTAGATATTACCCCTAGATACTCAGAATCTATATTTAAATATTTACATGGCATGAAAGCTGAAGAAGGACTATTTGATGATTTGGGTGGAGGAAAGAGACCAGTGTAAAAGGAGAGGGGAGACAAGGGAGGGTAATTGGAGAATGAATATGTGCAAAGTACATGATACATATGCATGATGTATAGCTGGCAAAGATTTTCTCCCATTCTGTAGGTTGTCTTTTCATTCTGATACTTATCTCCATTGCAGTGCAGAAACTTTTTAATTTCATGCAACCCCACTTGTCAGTTGTTTCTACTGTGTCCTAGGCTATTCAAGTTCTTTTAAGAAAGTTTTTTTCTATGCCTATATCTTGAGGTGTTTTCCCTATGTTGTCCTCTGGCAGTTTCAAAGTCTCAGGGCTACGTTAAGGTCTTTCATCTTTTCTGAATTGATTTTTGTACAGGGTGAGAGAGAGGGATCTAGTTTCATTCTTCAATATGTGATTGCCCAGTTTTCCCAGCACCATTTGTTGAAGAGGCCATATTTTCTCCAATGTATGTCTTTGGCACCTTTGTTGAAAATCAGGAGATTGTAGCTTCATTTGCCTCACATTCCATGCTTGAGTTTCAGCAGGAAAAATGCTTTCAGGTTCTAATCTTCATCTAACATTCATCATTCACTTAACAACAAATAACATTTAATTTTTGTAAAATGATCTTATTTATATCCCTTACCCTGGAATTTGGCTAAGAGTAAAGAAGTCCAGGGAGAAGGACCCAGCAACCCACTCCCAAAAATCAATCCAGCAATGAAAACCCTATGAATAGCAGAGAAGCACTGACTGGTGTTTCACCTGTTGGACATAGGGTGTCTATGAGTCGAATACCGACTGGACAGCACCTAACAACAATGACAAAAGAAGTGCACTTGATTGTATTTTTGTTTGTTTGTTTGTTTTGCAGTAATGGGAGAGTTGAACCCAGGGCCTTGAGCATACTTTGCAAGTGCTCTACCACTGAGCTGCAAACCCAGCTCCATTTTTTTTTTTTTTTTTTATCTTGAGACAGGGTCTTGCTAAGTTACATAGGCTGCTTCTGGCCTAGAATTTGTAATCCTCCTGCCTCTACCTTCTAAATCACTGGGATTACAAGCAGACACCACTGCACCAGGCTGTGTTTCATTGTTAAAGAAGGATATGTACCCTTCAGATTCTTGCCAGTTATCATAGCCTTGGAATCTGTAGCCTAATCCTTATCAAAAACCAAGTTTGAGAGAATTATTTATGGAGATTGTCTCAGAAATGTGAAATTAGGCAGCTGTGTACTTGGACCACACTCTCTTGGTACATCCTACATGTGTTTTCCTGGCAGCCATAGCCCTGTGGTATCTGATCCCATCAGATCTTGGAAGCGAAGTACAGTAGGGCCTGGTTAGTACTTGGATGGAAGACTGCCTGGGAACACCAGGTGCTATAGGCATAGGAGAAGGACCTGGCAACCCACTCACAAAAAAACAATCAGCCATTGAAAACCCTGTGAATAACAGAGAAGCACTGACAACAGTGTTTCGCCTGTTACACGTAGGGTGGCTATGAGTTGGATACCTACTCCACAGCATCTAACAACAACAACAAGATGTGTTTTGGGTCTAGTTTTTTCTTTTTTTGTTCTGTTTTCTCAGTTTTTGGTACAAGCATAATACTAGTTTCATAAAATGAATTGAGAGATGTTCCTTGCACTTCTAATTTTGGAAGAATTCATGAAGCACTGGTAAATATTTGAATGGTAAAGTATGTCTTCAAATAGTGAAGCCATTTGAGTCTTGGCTTTTCTTTATGGGCCGGTGTTTGATTACTAATTCAATCTCTTCATTTGTTTCAGATCTGTTCAGATTGTTTATTTCTTCTTCTGTTTTGGTTACTTTAAGTCCTCTTGATTTCTGTAAGTTGATAGTAATGTCCCCTTTCATCTCTTTCCTAGATGTGCTTTTACTAAACTATCACTGGGGGGTAATGCCTTCTGCCTTCAGTGAGTCAACTCATGGGAATAGCTGCATAAAATTTATTTTGGTTGTAGTGCTGTGATGTCATCCACAACAGTTATCCACTGCGCCCCACCCTGTTTTCTCCATGGGGTCCAGAGAAGGTCTTTCTCTGATGTTGCAGTGTCACAGAAAGCTCTGCATCTCCTGAACAAAGGGGACCTTTTAATCCCCCTGTGGCACATGTAAGACTCTTTCCTTACTTTAGCTGCTAGGAAGGATGGTAGTCAAATACACAAGACCTACTCTAGTAGTTTCCTAGGGCTGCCATAACAAAGTACCATAGACAGAGCGGTTTAAAACATAGGTATTTATTCTCCCATAGTTCTAGAGGTTAGAGGTCAAAATCAAGGTGTCAGCAGGGCCATGCTACCCAGTTTGAGAAAAATATTTACAAATATTGCCTCAAAGACATCAGTTATAGAGCTATGTACTTGGACCACACTTTTCTGGTAGAAAGAAATGGCTATCTTCCTGTGGGAATCCTCAGAACTGCATTAGAAATTAATTTATGTTTCTCAGAACTATTAGGAAGAAATAGTTCAAAGATTTGTCCCAGAATTTCAGCTCCTTTCCAGAATCCATTAGTCTGCCCTCCAAGCAGGACCCATCCTCTATCATCTCATTCTTTCTTTCCTATGGGTCTAAGCCTTGTAAAGGCCCACAGTGGCCTCTGTGGCTGCCTCACTTAGCTTCACATTTGTGATTTCTGTTAACATACATGCAGGTGACTGGACAGTCTGAATCTAACCTGTCTGCTGTGGGACACACACAGAAAAGTTTTTGTCTAAAAGTGGAGGATGATTTTTAAAAAAAAAAAAACCAATACATCTTAAAGAGATGAAGCAGGTGTCTTGGTTTGTTTTCCATTGCTGTAACAAAATACCTGAGGCTGGGTACATTATAAAAAATCTAGGCTTATTTAGTTTACACTTCTGAAGGTCCAAGAACATGGCACAAACACCTACTCAGCTTAGATGAGGGTCTTGTAGTAGATATCTCAATAGTAGGGCATATATGAGAGTGGTGAGTGGCATGTATGTGTCAGAGGAGGTGCCAGGCACCCTTATAAGAACACATTACATGAAAACTAATCCAGTCCTGAAAGACTTGCATTTATCTCTTCCAAAGGTGGCTCCCCATGACTTAATCACCTTCCACTTAGACTCCACCTCTTAAAGGTTCTACCACCTCCCAACATGGCCACACCAACGACCAAGGTTCCTGAAGAAATATAAACCATCTGGAGCACTTTTGGAGGACACTTTCACCCTGTAGCATGAGAGGGAGAGAAAGAAAGCAAAGCAAAGGCAAAGCAAGATAAGTACCAGTAGGCCTTCCTGTCCTTACTCACCTGTCAGGTCCCTAGGTGAGGCTTACGCTTGGATGAAGAGAGCAGAGGTGACCCTGCACAGACAGCCTGGCCCTGAGAGTGCTGCTTCACTGGCCCACTTGTTCAAAGAGCTGGTGTGGCGGGGCAGGGGTCGGGGTCCTTACTGCTTGTTCAGGGGACTGGTATGACTGGCTGGAGGAGACATCTGCAGGCTTATCTCACTCTGATTCCTGGAGTCCGTCTCTCCAGCTGTAGTCGGGATTGATGTGCCCTGACCTTGGTGGTCTAGGCATTCCACACAAATTTCAGAAGTTTCTATAAACTCCCTTTGCCAAAGGAAAATGACCAACTTGTAGGGAAGAACTAGTGTAGTTATTTTCTGGAACAATTATAAAGAAAAACAACAGCATCATTTTTTTTTCTTTTGAGTTATGTTGCAGTAAGAGAAAGATAAACCATTACCTGTGTGTGTGTGGCTTAGGGGGCCAAGCATATCTAGGGGTCATTTCTCTGACCTCAGAGAAACTATCCGAATGCTGTTCCCTTTTGGCTCTGGCTGGGTCTACTTAGAATGATCCAACCTGCCTGCCCGGATTTGGAATTTATTCAATTCTTTCCTCCCTGATGCACTATACCTCCCATTTGTTCTTTGAGTCTCGACCCATAAGAAGACTTTTTAGACCACACCATCATGTAAGGGCCTCTCCTGTATCCAAATGTCTCTTTTCTTTTAAGTTAGTGTCAGGCTCCTAACACCTTATTTCCTAGACACTAGAGCTATGTACTTAGACCACACTTTTCTGGTAGAAAGAAATGGCTGTCTCCCTATTGGAATCCTCAGAACTGCATTAGAAATTAGAGATGCCTTCCTAGCTCTACTGTAACGTTTACAGTGGCAGAAACCAGATCTCTTATTTTGTATATCCCTCCCACAAAGTGGGGTACAATGCTGTGCAAGTAAAGAGTAGGTCTCAGTAAATAACAAGAGAGATTGGAAATTCAGTTTGAAAACCATGGCTGGGGGTGTAGCTCAGTGATAGAACATGAGTTCAGCATGCATAAGGCCCTGTGTTCAATCCTCAGTACCCCCTTCCAAAAAAAAAAAAAAAGCATGTGTTATACCACTTATATCAGGTGCCAAGAGTAGGCAAATTTTTAGAAACAGAAAGCAGAATGGGGGTTAGCAGAGGATGAACAAGGAGAAAATGGAGTCAGGATTTAATGGGTACAGACTTTCAGTTTGGGAAAATGAAAGGACTCTAGAGGTGGATGGTGGTGATAGTTGCACAACAATGTAAATGTACTTAATGCCACCAAACCATACACACATACATACATACATGTTTGGCAGGCTCCAGATACTGGACTCAGCTTCCAACTTGACTGCTCTATTTTTTTTAATGGGAACATTTGCACCAGGCTTTTAGTTTAGATTTGTTTTTGCAATTTATATCTACATGAGAACAGTTGCGAAAGAGTCCAAATCTACTGGAAGCAAAGTTCTTGTTTCCCTCAGAGTAATGGGAAAATGCTTAATGATGGTGTTATCATGGGCAAATTATTGCTCATCTCAGAGCTTTGAATTTTGCTTGGTTTTGTTTTTCATCTGTAAAGTGGAGATAGTAATGGTTCCCAGCTCCACTGGGTTGTTGTGAAAATTAAACAAAATGAACCACATCACCTGCCTGCAGAGTACCTGAGACAAAGTAGGAGCTGGGAAGCACAGGTGAATTGTTCATGAACAGCAGATGAGAATTCTTTCATTTGGTGACTTCAGTTTGAGAACAGAAGTAGACCACAGGTCCCTTGCTGTGGGGCGTCACCCTGCCGCTGGACTTGCTCCGGCCATGAGTGGGAACCAACCACCAAAGACCCATCATCTGGTGAGGGGGAGCCAAGCACCGAAGAGCCACGCAACCCGGAAAGGAGGCTTATGCCCACGGCTGCTCTGAAAAGCCTTGAGAAAGGCAAGCTCAGAGGCTGATGCCCACGGTGGCTCCTTGCTTCTTTTCTTCCCAATGAAGACTCCAACTCCAAGTGCTCTGCTCCAACAGCTCTTTATTTCTTCCTTGTCTGTCCCAGTCAATGGAATGGACCCAGACTGTTCTGTGTACTGCCCTTATATACTCTTCTGGGGCTAGCCGGGGACCAATCAGAGGCAGTTACCCGATACAGGTTTCAGCCAATCAGAGGGGATATTCAAATTTGGTTTTGTAAAAGTAGCCAGGCTGGGATTTAGCTCAGTGGGTAGAGTGCTGCGCTGCAATCTCTGAGGTCCTGAGTTCAATTCCCAGCACCGCAAAAATGGGAGAAGGACCTGGCAATCCACTCCCAAGGCAATCCCGAAACAGTCAGCCATTGAAAACCCTATGAGGGTCGCTATGAGTCGGATACTGACTCCACGGCACCCAACAACAACAACAAAAGTAGCCAATCAGGGGTGGTTCCAGAACAGTCCAATCAGGAGCCGTTCTGGGGTTTGGAAACAGCCAATCAGTGTTGGGGGGACTGAGGCAAGGGAATAGATACCAGCGCCATCTTGGAGAGCTCGACGACCCTGAGTTCCCAGATGTAGGTAAAGGTGATTTCCTGGGGAACAAGCCTCAGTCCTCCAAGGGGCCTAGATAAGCCCCGGGGCAAACTGCCTCTCTAGGCAGTGCCCTATCCCTTGCAACAGTGCCTTGTCCGTGACCTGTGCTCCAACACAGAACCAAATGCCTGGAAGGCACCAGGTTGGTCCTGGGGGATGAACCAACCCAGAGCACAGGACTCTTTCTCTCAGACTGACTATCCTCACCCAGCCAGAAACAAATTCCAGCAGTTCGTGTACTCATGTGTCTGCAGCTGCACTGCTTTCTTTAGTGAAAGTTTGAAAAATCTTGCAAAATCCTCGAAGGTTGGCTTTTCACCTGGATGGTCAAAGTGCCAGCTCAAGAATGGGGAAGGGAAATTTTCCACTGAAAAACACTGCTGAAAAACAGGGTGTGGGCCCAGAAAAACAA
The DNA here is from genome assembly GCA_007922755.1 of Pedetes capensis. Lineage (NCBI taxonomy): Eukaryota > Metazoa > Chordata > Mammalia > Rodentia > Pedetidae > Pedetes > Pedetes capensis. Next base: position 31,419 of record VMDO01004006.1, on the reverse strand, counting down.
GGTGTCCACCATGTATTGAACTGTGTGCTCTGGGAAAGCGAAAGAAACAGCAGCCAAGGGCTCCACATCAAAGGCCTTATTCTTTCTTGACAATGACATACACGCCCTGACATCCATTTTTAAAGAACAAATGCTTGTATTTCCTCTTTTCAAAGGGTTTTGAGCACATGGATCTTAAAGTATTTCAGGTTCACATCTAAAATTATTTTACCTTGGTTTAATATTGGGAAATTTATCAGATTGTGAAAATGACTAATGAAAAATACTTCAAGTAGATTCAAGGCTGCATTAACATTTAATTTACACTTCCAAGCAGATGCTATTTTTACATTCCTATTTACTAGCATGATATACTGTAGTTATTTTTTCTGAGCGTGACTCAGTGTAATGGAATATTTTTCTCCTTTCTTAAAAGTTCTCCATTTGAATGTGACGCCGAGTTCCCATTTTCCCCATAAATTGCATATTTATAGCACATGGGAATAGTGGGAATACTGTATGTCTCTTAAAAGTATGTCTGTATTTGAATTGTAGAGAAAATGATTTAGAATTCTAAACTTCAGGCCCTGTTGATGTAGCTAGAGTAGAACAGAAACCAGAACTCTGAGTTCTGGGTCTTCATCCCTTCTGTTCTGAACAGGAGTTCACTGCCAGTTCCATGCACTTGGGGAGGGGGCTATGGGGACCGATGGGTGGGAGCAAAGGCAGAACAGTGGCTGAGAAATAGGCTTCAGCCGCATGCTTCTGAGGTTTGGTTCTCCTGTGCCCCTTCTGGGGTTCAGTTCTCCTGTGCCCCAGATGTAAAAGCTTGGGCCATCTCCATAGCCTCTCTGTCTCTTTTGTACTATGTGTACAAGTCTTTGGGGATTTTTGTTGTTGGTGGTGGTTTTTGTTTTTGTGGTACTTTGGAGTGAAACCCAAAGCTTTGCATATACTTTACAAGTGCTCTACCACTGAGCTGCACTCCCAGCCCCCCTTTTTTTTTATGTTGAGATAGGGCCTTGCCAAGTTACATAGACTGCTTCTGGTCTTGAACTTGCAATCCTCCTGCTTCTACCTCCCAAGTGTCTGGGATTACAGATGTGCACCACTGTGCCCGGCTGATGTATACAAGTCTTTATTTGGATACATGTTTTCATGTGCTTTAGATAAATGCTTGGAGTGGGATTGCTAGATCATGTGGAAAGTACATGTTTAAATTTATAAGAAACTGCCAAAAGTGATTTCCAAAGCAGCAGTGACATTTTCCTTCTACCAGCAATGTATGAGGTTTCTAGGTACTCCATATCCTCACTGACACTTAATATTTTATCTGTCTCTTCAACTGTGGCCATTTTAGTAGTTGTGAAGTGGTACCTCAGTTTGGTTTTAATATGCATTTCCTATTGCATAGTGGGCTGGGATTTAGCTCAGTTGGTAGAGCGCTGCTTTGCAGTCTCTGCAGTCCTGAGTTCAATTCCCAGCACTGCAAAAATGGGAGAAGGGCCTGGCAATCCACTCCCGAGGCAATCCCGAAACAGTTAGCCATTGAAAACCCTATGAGGGTTGCTATGAGTCGATACCGACTCGACGGCACCTAACAACAACAACAACAACAATGCATAGTAGCATTTTCCTTAGCCTAATAGCAAATCATGTTAAAGTCTTTCCAACTGCTTAGTAGTCATTCATGTATCTTCTTTTGTGAAATATCTTTACAAACATTTTGCCTACATTTAATTGATTTCTGTCTTTGTAGTTGAATTGTATTTGTTCTTTATGTGTTTGGCATATAAGTCCTTTTTCACATATATATACATACATACATATATATATATATATATATATATATATATATATATACACACACACATATAAATTAAATATTTTCCCATTCTGTGGCTTCCTTTTGATTTTCCTAATATTATTTTTGATGAGCAAAAATTTAATTTTATAAAAGCCAAATTTACCAATTATGTCTTTAATAGTTTGTGGGTTTTATGCCTCATCTAAGAAATATTTGCCTATATCAAACATGGAAATATTTCTTCCTAGGTTTTCTTCTAAGAGTTTTGTAGTTTTCACTCTTACATGCTGTCTTTTATGTATTTGAGTTAATTATTGAATATGCTGTAAGATAAGGGTCAATACCTACATTTTTTGACACAGATATCCCAATTGTACCAGGACCATTTGTTAAAATGTCACTTTTTCCCTGTTGAAATGCCTTGGCGCTTTTGTTGAAAATCATGTAACTACATATATGTTGGCCTATTTCTGGACTATCTCTATTCCATCAATCTACATGTCTATCATACACAGTTTTTTTTTTTGTTGTTGTTGTTTTGTTTTTATTTTTGTTTTGTTTTGTTTTTGGTGGGAGGTATGGCTAGAGTCTTGCTATGTTTTGCCGGCTGATCTTAAACCTACAGTGTCTTGATTATTATAGTTCTACAGAAAGCCTTGGAATTCCTTTGGTTACTTTAGATTGTTTTCATTTCCTTATAAAGTTTAGAATCAACTTTTGAAGTTCTAAAACCAAATCTGGAATTTTAATTGGGACTGTGTTCAATCTTTGAATCAATTTGGGGAGAACTGCCATCTTAACAATATTGAATCTTCAGATTCGTGAACATGATATATTACTCTATTTAGGTCTTATTAACTTTTTAAAGATTTTTTTATACTTGTCAGTGTGCAGGTCTTGCAAAAACTTTGTTAAATTTACTCAGGAGGTAGAGTCAGGAGGATATGGAATTCAAGGTCAGAGGCAGCCTGAGTATCTTAGTGAGTCTCAAAATAAAAAGTAAAAAAGTAAAAAATGAGCTAGGGGTGTGGCTCAGTGGTAGAGCACTTGCAAAAGCATACATGAGGCCCTGGGTTCAACCTCTCATTACTGAAAAAAAAAAAAAATTACCCTGAGCATGTCCTGTTTCTGTATGGCATTTTATTTACTTATTTTTACTTTTAAATTTTTTGGGAGTGTGTGTTTTTGGTTTTATTTTCTGTTTCATTATTGTTGTCGATACAGGGTCTTACTGTGTAGCCTTAGCTGGCCTGTAACCCAGTACATAGTCCAGGCTAGCCTTGAATTTATGGTTATCCTCCTGGTTCAGCCTTCCAAGTGCTGGGATTATGGGTGTGTGCCACCTTGCTTGGCTCTTGATGGTATTTGAAGTGCAATTATATTTTTCACCTTTTTCTCCAAATGTTCATGACTAGTCTATAATAATATAATTAAGTTTATATATTAACCTTGAATCCTATAACCTTGTTAAAGTGAACTTGTTAGTTCTAGTAGCTTTTCAAAAATATTTCAGAGATTCCTTAGGATTTTCTAACATAATAATACTACCTGTGAAAAGATTATTTTATAATTTTCCTGTTCAGTATCTATGCCTTTTCTTCCTTTTTGTGCCTTTTTCACAATGGTAAGAACTTCTAGCACAATGTGGAATAGACCTGATGAAAGAGGGGATATCCTGGCCTGTTTATCCCCTTCAGGGGAAGTAGTAAGTCTTTCTCCATTAAGTATGACAGTTAGCTGTGGGTTCATCATACATGTCCTAAAATGTAGTGTGCTTTTAAATATTACTGTGTTCTGGCAATTCTAAATGACAGGGTAAAATTCTCATCATCTCCAAAATATCTTTTGTTGGGCTAAGTTCTAAATAATTGCTGAAGTTACTATTGAGTTTTGTTAATATATATGTGACCTTCAAATGCACTCATTTGTATCAATTATCCTTTAGTAATTGTGTTAAAATTAAAAGAATTCCGATTAGAGTTACTGTCCTGTTCCTTGCCCCTCTCCTCAGCAACCCCCATACAGACCCACCTGTGTGCTTTCTTTGGAGAAGAAATTTGTAACAGATTGAAATCATTCCAGCTTGCTTCAGGTTTGTGCCTCCAACTGCTGGATACCCATATTCTTGCATTTACACCCTGGAGTCCAAGTCCGCAATTATAGCACAATGATTGAAAGAGGAAGAAACAGAACTTCTATTATTTATATGACCACTGGAGCTTGCATTTGTGTTTAAGATTCAAAACAGTACAACTGTGAGGTGTAATATTTTTGTTCAGGAAGGGCAAATTTTCATTCATCCGTGATATTTTTTATTAATTTGATCATATCTTTGAAATTGAAGTTTATTCATTTTAATTGCCATTCTTGCTGTTGTTTGTTATTTACTTGTAATACTATTCATTTCTGTGACAGAACAATGTATAGGTCTAAGATTTTTTTTCATTTAAAAATACATTAATGGTAGGCTAGGAGTGTATCACAGTGGTAGAACACTTGGCTTGTATATATAAGATCATGGGTTTCATTCCCAGCACCACAGGAAAAAAAATTAATGGAATGAAAATAGTAGTCATTATTTTGCATGTTTATACTGTAATGTTATCTTTTTTAGTTTTTATTTTTTGTTTTATTGGTATACTTATGTATACAACATTCAATGAAAGAAAACTGTTGTTAGCATTTCTTTTCTGGTGATTGTTATTTTTCTCAGGTCATGGTAATTCACGACAGTAATTTCAGCATAGAGACTGGACTATTGCTCCAGGGGTCCAGCATGCTGCCACACAGGGCCAGCCTACCAGTCCAAGAGTGCCATATGGTTGGTTGCTTGTGACTATTTTTCTTCTGGAAAACATTTTAGTTTCAGTTCCAAGGCAGGGGCACAAAGGAGACAGATGTGATGTTATTGTTAGGTGCCATCTAGTTGTATCTGACTCATAGGTACCCTCATAGAGTTTGTGATGACTGATTGTGCCTGGATTATTTTGAGAGTGGGCTGCCAGGTCCTTCTCCTGTTTTTGTGGTGCTGGGGATTGAATCCAGGGCCTTAGAGTGTGGACCAGCACTCCTTCAACTAAGCAAAACCCCAGCCTAAGGAGAGAGAGAGATTAATAGTGAATAGCCATGAAACAATTGAGAAAAGTTTTCTACTGAAACCCAGGACTCTGCCAGGTTACCATATCATCTGCTTTTCACCTCTTGGGATTGAATGAGCCAATCTCAAGGATTTCTGCTAGTTCAGATAGTCAATGAGTCTCTTATCCCACTAGGAGATACTGTTGTTGTTAGGTGCCGTGGAGTGGGGACTGACTCATAACAAGCCTATGTACAACAGAATAATACATTCTCTGACACTGTGCCATGTCCCTCACTATACCTGTGCTTCTCTGATGTTCATAGTGTTTTCAGTGGCGGATTATTTCAGGAGTGGATTGCCAGGTCCTTCTCCCTTGCCTGCAGCTTGGTATTGCCGGATGGTCTCCCATCCAAGGACTAACCAGGCCGACCCTGCTTAGCTTCCAAGGTCAGGTGAAATGGGATACCAGTGCTATGGCTGCAGACATATACAAGGTTATTATTACTACCATTTTTGTTTATATTAATGAACAAAGAAGAGGCCCTGAGATTGTGGCTAGTGGAGTGGGAAGGATAGTAAGGTTAAATATTTAAACATTTCCTAAAGGCAGCGAAAGAGTCTTACCCGCAGCTATTTCAGCTGTACTCACTACTGTCACCAGCTGTGATCTAATACTTCCTGGCCAAGGCTATGGGATCTTTGCTAAGTTAGTTTGCAAAGGGTAGACTCCAAAGGTGGCCACCTAATGACATGTCTGCCTTTGAGGCTTCTGGATGCTCAGCCCCATCCCACACTTCTGCTTGGGCTGGGACAGGAGAGACAGGGCCCATACCTGATGCTGTCCTCTTACAAGTCAAGGACATAATGGGATCAGGGAAGTTATTGTCCTTCAGGCAAAGATGAGAGCTTAGATGTGGGGGTATCAGTAGACATAAGATGAGAAAAGACAAGCAGTGTATCAGAGGTCAAAGCTTACCAAAAGTGTTCATGGGCCACCTGCATCAGAATCACTTTGAGAGCTTCCAGAAATACTGAATCAAATATGAGGGCCCAGGAATCTGCCCTTAAATATGTTTGCAGTTGATGTGTTTGCATCCTGAAGTTTGTGCACCATTCATATAGACAGAGTACCAAGGGAGGGAAGATTTAAAAATGGTTCAAAGCTGATAGAATGGAATTTTACAGCCTTTGTTATTTCACAATGTCTTTAATTATTAAATGACCAATGCTTTGTCTTCCAAACTTATTCAGCAAAATCAGGAATACTCTAAAGTAATACTCAGTACTGTAAGATAAAGTGATATGACTGATATGACAAATTACAAGGTGACATTCATCACATGGAATCCATGGCCTGAATGAAAGGTTAGGGAAACTATGGGTTTCTAATGAGGAAGTCAAGTTTAATTAATTGTTCTATGAATAGATTTGCAATGGGGGGTTTGGTACCTGCAGCTTAATAGCTAATTACAAGAACTGCCAGTGAACAATGGATAATCTGCTTCCCAATTTCACATTGGAGGTGTCATAATTGCTGTTTGTCACAGGACAGCAAGGCAGGGGGAAGGGATGCAAGCTGCAGCCTTCTAGAGGAATTCCAAGATGCTGCTCTGTGAGCTGGAGAATGGATGCCGGTTGTGAGCCTCAGATGGAGATTGAATCAGTAGCTTCAAAGGTTTTCAATGTATACCTGGTTGCCTTTGAATAGTGGAGCCAGCAGGGACAGCCAGATGGCTTCTAGCTGACCCTGTTCTCTGGGCCATAATGCATCTAATTATTTCAGACAATACCATCTTCCTTTGTCCTTCTATCTCTATCTCCATTCAGCCAATCCCTATCATTAGTTAGGTGTCAGTCAAGGTTCCTGTAAGTTCCCATATCAAAAGCATTTGACAAAATTCAATGTTCTTAAATGAATAAAGGACGTCTGAAAAATCTACAGGTGGTACTGTATTTAATGGTGTAAGACCAACTGCTTTTTCCCATAGTAATTGAGAAAAATCACTTTGGCAGGATGAAGAATGGATTGTGGAAAGAAGGGCAAAAGTCAAGGACATAATGGCATCGAGGAAGTTATTGTCCTTCAGGCAAAGATGAGACCTTAGATGTGGGGGCATCAGTAGAAATGAGATGTAGAAGACAAAATTTGTTGCTGTTAGATGCTGTCCAGTCGGTGTCCAACTCATAGAGACCCTATGTACAACCCTATGTAAAACACTATTGTCAGAGCTTCTCTGCTATTCATAGGGTTTTCAATGGCTGATTTTTTTGGGGTGGGGGAGTGGGTTGCCAGGTCCTTCTCTCAAGTCTACAGCACCTGGTATTCCCAGGTGGTCTCCTATCCAAGTACTAACCAGGCCCCACCCTGCTTAGCTTCTATAATCTGATGGGATCAAGTGCCACGGTGGTGAGCTATAGACAGAAGACAAAATAGACAGGACTTGTTTGCAGATTGGGTATAGGGATTGAGAGAACATTAACAACACAACTCCTGGGTATTAGCCTGGATGGATGGAGCTGCCATCCATTGAGCAGGACAATCAGGATGATGGGAAATGTCCATTCTCTTGTGGAGGGACCCTACCCTCTATACCACGGACTCCCAAAGTCACTTAGAAAAGCCTAGTATCTGTGAACAAGACATGAATTCAGAATGGGGGTGAGGTAATTTCAAACATGAAAATAGATTTGGACTAGTCACATTTCAAGTGCTCAAAAGTCAATGGTTGTTAGTGGCAACTGTGTTAAGACAGTTTAGGTCTACAGTCTAAACTGCTTTGAACCTGCAGATTACTATATTAAAATGTACAGTAGGAAGGTACATAACAATTTATTTAAAGTTAAATCATGCTCTGTTAAAATGGCAAATGAAAGTAAATGTTATAGTATTTGGATCTTTTCTAATTATTTATAGTTGCAAATTTTTTCAGTTATTTAGAAATGGCTTTGCTAATCTTCTGGACATCAGTTTTATAAACACTTTGGAGTTTGATTTCCTCTTCCTATGACTTCATCAGAAGTTTTCTGGGTACTGGTTTATTTTGTTCTCTTTCCTCATTTATGAGTTGTTCGCTCTGAGCTGGGTGTGGTGGTACACCCCTGTAATCCCAGAGACTCAGGAGGCAGAGGCAGAAGGATCACAAATTTGAGACCATAAGCCAGACTGTGTAACCTAGTGACACCTTGTTTCAAGATAGAAAATAAAAAAGAGTCTCAGGGTATAGCTCAGTAGTAGAGCACTTGCAAAATATGTACAACGTTCTGGATTCAGCCCCCCAGTACCATAAAAAAATTCATTCTGTCATTCTAGAAATACATGTTGTTATTGTTGTTAGGTTCCATCCAGTCAGGTCCAACTTATAGTGACCCTATGCACAACAGACTGAAACACTCCCTAACACTGTGCCATGCCCAGCATTATGTCAGTGCTTCTGTGCTATCCATAGGGTTTTCAATGACTGACTATTTTCGGCGTTGGTTTGGGAGTGGATCGCCACATCCTTCTCCCATTTTTGCAGTGCTGGGGATTGAACCCAGAGCCTCAGAGAGCACCCAGTAGCATACTACCAACTAAGCTAAACTCCAGCCCTCCCATAAATACATACCTCCTGACAACTACTTGCAAAATATTATGCTAAATTCAGTGAGGGATGTAAAAGATATCACATACCCAGTTTCTAAACTAGTAAGAAAGGAAAAGAAAAATGACAGACCTGTGAAAACATCTTTGTGTTTTATTTGCCTGTTAACGTTCTTTGTCAACTCTTTGTTTACATATTACTTTCCCCCTAACTGGATTGAGGGCTGGGATTTAGCTCAGTTGGTAGAGCGCTGTGCTGCAGTCTCTGAGGTCCCGAGATCAATTCCCAGCACCACAAAAATGGGAGAAGGACCTGGCAATCCACTCCCAAGGCAATCCCGAAACAGTCAGCCATTGAAAACCCTATGAGGGTGGCTATGAGTCAGATACTGACTCGACGGCACCTAACAACAACAACTGGATTGAAAGGACTGGACTTTATCTTCTTATTCTTCTTATCTTCTGAGGACCCAACATAGTGCCTCTGTAAATACTTGTGCCTCCATAAATACTGCATGAGTATGTATTATTTTCTGAAGCAGCAGTGCCTTTGAGATACACAATAGAGAAACATTTCCTCTTCCCTATGCCGAGTAGAAAAGAGTATCAGGCAGAGGAGTTATACAGGCCAGGTCTTAGTTGATTTGACATAAACACATGAAGGTGGTCATGAAGTTTGAAGAAAGAATGAGTAAAAGTTAATAGATGAGAAAGTGTGGAATTAGAAGTATATCACTTATGATACACACTCTCAACATTTTCTTCTCAGATGCACAAATAGATAAATGGAAGATCTTAAGCTCTGAGGATGACACAATTTGTGGAGGTAGCAATGGAGGATTTGAAGAAGTGGGGGTGGGAACGTGCTTTATAAGTTGCATGGAGAAAATGACGTCCACAGGTTATCTGTTGCCATGGTTATCATTTTAAATCAAGAACAATCTGTCTGACCTTGGAGGGAACAGTATTGTGTCTTCTTTTCTTGCCTGTAGGATAACACCTAGTGTATCCATCTGAGAACTTTAATGATTCCTTAATATCTCATTAACTTAAATACTTTCAAGAGTGTTTATGGACAGAGTGAAAAATAAGCCCAGCAGAGTGGCATGCTTTTATTTTACCACGATGCATATCAGGGAAGACAGATATGCCAATAATGCACTTCCAATTTGATAGAACAATCTCACAAATATTTAGGAAAAGAGAGGTAGCAATTATTCTTGCCCTCAGCCAATTCTTTGGCTGATCTAGATTGCCTTTCCTGAGCAATGACTCAGACCATCCATCAGGGGTCTGAGCCTTTAGCTGTCTTTGTAATGCTATGATTGCTGTAATTGCTCATGCACCATCACCATCGTGGACTCATCAGTCGATGTCCTGGTGAACCTCCTGTGTTCCACGCAGTCACCCTGCACATGTTATGTGCAGTAGCCTCAGCTCTTCATGGTGATCAGAATCAGTTACTTTCCAGTCTAGTAGCCTTTCTTTGCTTTGCTAGCCTGCTGCCCAGACACACCCAAAGTTTGTGGATGGTAATCATAGCCTTGAGTGGAACTCTACCATTTCCCCTAGTGAACACATTCTCCTACCTGAAAGTAGGACAATTAATTCAGCAGAATCTAAGCTTGTGGGGGATGGGAAACAACATATTTTATGTGGATCATGGAAAGTAAGGTGAGATAAGCCAAGCCTACTTCTCCCTAATGTTTCCTGGACCAGTATTGCTGGACACTGGGGACATAGCACCAAGTATCAGCCGTGGTTTTAGCACATACATACAATATTCTGGAGGACAGTGTCAAAACCAACAGGATGTTGTCCCTGAGATGACAAAAAAAAGGTCTTTTCAAAAACATCTGTTTTCAGCTATGAGGGAATAAGTTAGCCAAGAACCACATTTTTGAATGCAAACAACTAGAAAGCTAAACAACATGTAGGAAATATTTTCAGACCTCAGACAAGACAAGACCTTAGACAAGAGCTAAACAAGACTGTAATCCCTGTGAAAAGGCAAAAAAATTAGGGCCAATGCTCAGGCTCTCTGCCAGTGGGTGGCCCCAAGACTGTGATTCAGGGAGAGGAAACCAGAGAGGACAGGGTTCCTCACAAAGTTAAACAGATGAAGATTGTAGTTCGAGGAGACCAAGGGTGCTCTGAGGTATAGGGCAGATCAATGGGAGGGGGAGAGATACACAAACAGAGCTCAGGGCATCTTTATAGGAGTCTTTGTCTAAACACCAAACTTCTCAGGAATAGAGTAAAATCCCCTAAGACTGGGCAAGAGCAACCTCCATTCTGTGCGAGATGAACAAGAAACGGAGTTCATGCAGGCCTGGGAATCATTTGAGTTTTCTCCAGTCAGAGTAAAGGGACCTTGTTGAAATCACATGGCATCCAGTAGAATTGGCAAGGCAACAATTTAAGGGGAGGCTCAATTACCTCTCAAACAAATTCTACTCTAAGACAAAAAGAAGCCTAAGAACATACCCCAAGAAGGCCAAACTAATCTGCAAGTAAAAGACCAATGCTCTTTAAAGAAATATAACAAAGTCCAGCACCCAACAATGTAAAATTTACAACAACTAGAATCTAGTCTTTTAGACATATGAAGAAATAGGACAACATAAACAACGGACAAGAGAAAAATGAGTTATGAGACTGAGAGCCAGAAGTGCCAGACTATAGGATTAGGAGATAAGAATGTTAATACAGCTGTTAGAAATATGTTCCATATACACAAGAAAGAACATAAAAATGATGTGATAAGAAATAGAAGATCTGAAAGGACTAAAATCAAGGTTCTAAGAATAAAAATACAATGTTCAAAATTAAAAATTCACTAGATGGATGTAATAGCGGATGATAAACTACAGAAGACAGAAGTGAACATAAAGACACAAACTATCCCAAATGAGCTGGGTGTGGTGACACACACCTGTAATCCCAGCACTCAGGAAGTGGAGGCAGGATTGTGAGTTCAAGGCCAGTCTGGACTACATAGTAAGACCCTGTCAAAAGAAAGAAGGGAGGAAGGAAGCAAGGGAAGGAAGCAAGAGAAGGAAGGAGAAAGAAAGCAAAAAAGAAAGAAAGAAAAGGAAGGAATGAACTATCAAGTTGAAGCACAGAGAGAAAAGAGAAAACAGATGCATTGAGTTAGTATATAGTATCAGTCTACATATGTGAATTTGATGTATCATAAGGGAAAAGGAGGGAGAAAATGTTTGAAGATGTACTAGTCAGAACTTTCTGAATTTGTCTCACCTGCTAGGATGTTATTATTTCCTAAAAATGGAAAGTAACAAGTATTGGCAAGGATGTGGAAAAGTTGGAAATAACCTTTTGCATTGCTGGTGGGAATGTAAAAGTGTGCAGCTGCTGTAGAAAAGTTTGGTGGTTCCTCAAGGAGATAAACCTAGAATTCCCATGTGATCGAGCAATTTCACTTCTAAGTATATAACCCAAAGAATTGAAAGCAGGGACTCAAAAACAAATTTTTATGCAATGTTCATAAAAGCATTATTATCAAAAGCCAAAAGGTAAAAACAATTCAAATGTCAAAGTAGATGAATGACCAGGCATGGTGGTACATGTCTGTAATCCCAGCATTTGGGAGCCTAAGGCAGGAGGATCAAGAGTTTGAGGCCAGCCTGGGCTACATAGTGAGACACCATTTCAAAACAAACATAAAACAGATGAATGAGTGATCAAAATATGGTATACATATACAATGGAAAATTATTCATCTTTTTAAATGAATTCCAAAATAAGCTATAAAATGGATGAAACTTATAAACATTATGCTAAGTGAAATAATCCAAACACAGAAGGAATAATGTGGTATGATTCCACCAATAGAAAGTTCATAGAGACAGAAAATAAAATAAATGTTGCCCTGGGCTGGGGGAAGAGGAAAATTGAGGGGTTTTGTGTAATGAATAAAGAGTTTTGGTGTGAGATGATGAGAAAATTCTGGAGATGGATCGATAGTGATGATGATTATAAAATAATGTGACTATACTTACTGATACTGAAGGTATACTTAAAGTGGATAAAATGGTAAATTTTGTGTTCTGTATATCTTACCACAGTAAAAAGTGTTCTTAATAGTCATTGCTCTCCAAGGATAATCTGTGCTTTATTTGTCAGTATAGATAATTTGATGATAATGACAGAAATCAAAGAGCTTGATGGAATCCAGTTTTGTTGAGTGGCATCTATGTGTGTTTCCTACAAGCCTCTAAAAACACGAATGCTTGTAGAAATTTAAATTACATTTTCCTCTACAAATTCCTGAGGAATACTTTCTGAGTATATAAATAAATGAATAATAAAAAGAAAAATAAATAGAAATAGAAATAGAATAGAAATAGAAATAGAATAGAAATAGAATAGAATAGAAATAGAATAGAAATAGAAATAAATAGAAAAATAAAAAGAAAATAAAAAGAAATGAATAATAAAAAGAAAAAATAGATTTATTCTCATATTTCCATGCCCCTGATCTTTTTGATTCCTCTCTTAGTGCTGTGCCAGGCAGATTTCAGCATCTGGATTTTACTAATTGCACGGCACTATTTGTCCAGGCCTCAAGAAGTCATCCTTGTGGGGGTTACTCCAGTATCCTTGCCAGGACTTTGGGTTTAAATCAAGGAAGAGGGCTCTCGTGTCAATTCTTCTCTTTTACCCAACTTTTTTATTTCTTTTCTAGTCCAGCAACTTCAAGACCCACTCCTCAAAGCATGGCCAGATTCCTACCTGTATGCATTAGCCAAATCCTTGAGTTACTTCAAGAAACTACTTCCTGCTGGAGCAAGGGTACGTCTCTCCACCTGCTTGAGCCAAAACTTGACTCTAAGGACCATCCTGGAAGCAGTGAGTGGAGGTGGGAGAGGGCCTTCAGGAAGACAAGCATTACTTTACAGGACAAGATTCAGGTGAGGCATTTTCAGGATCTCCTGGCATCCTGAGGCTGATCTCCTTTATGAAGGGGAAGAAAGCTGATTCTGCTTTCCTGGAGGATTAAAATCAATTTTTGACTCAACATTCTTAGACTTGTCAACCCTATCCCAGGTCCTGAGACCTTAAAGTTTTCCTATCAGGGCCCTAACTTTGAAATAGGGGACCTGTTGGAGTTATGCATTCTGTCTGCTTTATGACTGTCTCCTGATGACTAAATCAGGGCTTACTTTTTAGAAGAGTGTTTCTTGCACCTGTAGGTGATCAAGTTCCTTTCAACGTTGTTGCCATAGAGACCTTCTCAAGTTCAAGCTGTGCTGGAGTTAATAGTTGGCTAACCTGACTCTGTCAATTTCTTTTTTCAAGACTTCCAAATCAGTTAACAAAAGCTGCTGAATTCTCCATTCCTTATGCTGTTATGATCATTGCCTCCATATTGTTTAAGTACCACAGCTGCCACATGACCCAGACTGTCTCCTTTTTACCCAGTTTTCATCCCTATCCTCCACAGGGAAGACCCTTAATTGTATTGTTTTTGGATCTGCACTTACTACCAAAAATGGGGCACTTATTTCTGTCCACCTACAATATCCCAGAGCTGGAGTTTAGCTCAGTTGGTAGAGTGCCTTCTCTGCACTCTTTGAGGACCCAGGTTTGATCCCCAGCACTGCAAAACTGGGAGAAAGATGTGGCAGTCCACTCCCTAAGCAATCACAAAACAATCAGCCATTGACAACCCTATGAGGGTCCTGAGTCAGACCTGACTTGACGCCACCTAACAACAACAAGATCCCATCCAAAGGGAGCTCAAAAGTGATAATTGCCCAGCACTTCTGGGTTGCTGGATTGTGTACTTGTGAGTGCCTAACAGCTTTCCACAGCATCAGAGATATTGGTGTTAGAGAAGCCCAGAAGGAAAATCTGGAGGTCCAGGGTCTGCACAGAAACTTTAGCAGGTTATGCCTCTGTGAAGCTTGTTGATGCCTTCTTGGAACTGCTCCCTGTAGCTATGGTTGGGCCAACAGGAGTGGAGAAGCTTCGGGTTCCAGGACATTGGAGGCTCTCTGCCTGTAGCCAGATGTTAGCACACAAAATATTGTCAGGGCTTTGCCAAGTAGTCACTAGAACCCAAGTAAATTAGAGGGCAATGCCTAGATAAATTTGCCCAGAATGAGGTCAAAGTGTATTTGCTTAATCAATATCCTGCCCCCCCTTTACCTGTTTGGTTCTGATTCTGGGTTCTGGCTCAGTCTCAGGACCATGATTGCAAATCTATTTCTTGGTGAACTAGTCGAGAAACCACCCTAAAGAGTCTCAAACTTAACATCCTTGCCTTTAGCCAGACATTAATCCGATGGTGATTTCATTCACTAACAGTTTTTAGTGTCAAGACTCTTATTTGAATAGCATATTTCCCTATTTAGTTATTAGATCTGAAATCTATTACAAGATCTATTGCGTCCACATAAAAACTTACCAATACTTTCCCAACTAGTTTATTACTGAAGATACTTTCTGATATAAAATGTATCTTTAGTAGACAAAGAAGGACAGATAAATTATTAGACTGTCATCATGGTATTCACTAGTTTTTAAAAAGTTGTAATTGTGTGGGGACTTTTCAAGACATTTTGTTATAGAAATTTTCAGACAGGATACAAAGTAAACAGAATAAAATAACAAATTCTGTGTTCTCATCAGCCAGCCCTCAAGGGTCTTTACCAAGACTCCAAAGGAATTTTCAATTCTAAGCATGCTTTGCAGGTAGCCAGGACAGCCAGAGTAAGAGAAGAACGTTCTTCTCACCATTCTCATCACAGCTTGGGTGAGCAGTCCCATTGCCTACCTTGGAAATGGATTCCTTCCTCTCCAGTGGGTTTATTTGCTCAGGTTTCCTTTAAGCAGAGGGGGTCAGGGTGAGGATCTGGCACCAAGGCAGGGTCTAGCTGTGCCCACTGGAGGGAGCAGTGTCCTCCTGTTTCTTGGTAATTTGCTGTAAGTTGGTGCTGATTCTTGTCAGAGTTTTATTTAGCTCTGTTCTTCTGTCAGAATATCATTCGTTTTCTTGGACCGTGGGATACAGTCCATGACCTTCACACTGGCTCTGGCGTTACTGACTGTAGTATTTCACAGTAAATGAATTGGCATAACGTCACCAGCTTTCTACATTGTTTGACTTCTGCATTTCTACCAACCTAGGCTGCTTTCTGTTTTTCATCTTAGCTCAGGGAAAACAGAAAAACAACAACAACAACAACAACAAAACATTGCTTTGAAATTGAATTTCTTTTAGTATGTTTTTCTAATGAAAGTCCTTGATGGCCTTGACTGTGTTTTTCCAAGTCTCCTCCCATCTCTCTTCTGTTTCACACTGAGACACGGTTGTTTTCACATTCTGGAGCACAGAAAAAAATGTGGACTGTACTCTATGCTGATCAGAACCCAGATGGGCCTCCAGGTTTTATTTTGGGCACTGCATTTGGAAGGATATATTGGCAAACTGGAGTGCATCAGGGGGAAAGCTAACAGGGGAGTCTGAAAAATATATGATGAACAATTAACCATAGAGAAAAGCAGGCTCAGGGGTGACAGAATAGCTGTCTGAAAAAGTAATATTAAAATATAGTTATGGGTGGTGTGGGGAAGTTAGTAGGAGGGAAGTTTCATCTTATTATGAGGTTATATTAGAAATAGCAGATATGTAAATTAGATTGACTCTCACAGAAGTGCATTCCCCTACCTAGTTGTCAGATAAAAACAAGATAGCATGTCTTTGGAATATACTTCTACAGGGAGTTTCCCATAATAGCAAAATCATCTAGAGAATTTATTTTGCATCACGTATTATTCTAAGCACTTTTCCTAAGTTACTAATTGAATCCTCACAACAACTTTGTAAGATAGGCACTTTAGATCAAAGGTTTTATTCAAAAACCCTTAGTACTAGACACATTTTGAAATCCTTTTTTTTTTAACAGTACTTGAGGGTTGAACCCAGGGCCTTAGATATATTTTGCAAGTGCTCTACCACTCAGCTGCACTCTTAGCCCCTTTTATATTATTTGAGATAGGGTCTCGTTAAGTTATGCAGGCTGCCTCTGGCCTTGAACCTGCAATCCTCCTGTCTCTGCCTCTCAAGTCACTGGGATTATAGGAGTGAGCCACTTCACTTGGCAGAAATCCTTAATTTTCTAAGCCAAGCATGGTGGTACATGTCTATAATCCCAGAACTCAGGAGGCTGAGGCAGGAGGATTGTGAGTTCGAGGTCAGCATGGACACAGTAAAACCCTGTATCAAAAAAAAAAAAAAAATCTTTAATTTTCTGGATTTTAGAAATGTATAAGGGACATATACCTTATGTCAGAAAACACTCCCATAGGGCCGTACTCTACAATCAAATTTATTAATATTGATGTGGTGAGGCATATGCGTTATTATATTAAATACAATAAATAGTTTGACGTGAGTTGGGTTAGATTTTGCTGCCATCATTTTGAAATACTTTTAGGTTTTTGGATTCTGAATTATAGATAAGCGAATCTGGACTCACTGCTGTTCCTCACACTTGAAGAAACTGAGGCACAGAGATTAAATATCTGGACCAACATTAGACAATTTCCACATAGATAGAAGCCTGATTCAAGCCATGTCCTCAAGCCCTCCACGGCGCCACCCTCACTGCCCTGGACTCTTCTTGGGGAGGATTGGCCCAAATCACCTCCCATGTCTCTTCTCACTCTCTGAGTCTTCAGTTCCCTAACCTTGAACTTTGACCAGTTTCAGGCTGTTCCCAGAGGGAACCAGGTGCTATTCTCAGCCACTAGGATGCAATGGAAGACATATAGAAGGAGACCTCCTCTTCCTGCTCCAACTGAACAAGGCTCACAGGAGACAGTTGACTTTAATTGCTCCCCCTCCACTAGGTAGAGGCAGCTGGAGAGAAAGTGATATGCCATTATCCTTTATCTTCTGGGACCTTTCCTTTTGTATCTCTCACTGCCATCTGTTCTCCAGAACACCACCACACCAGCCCTGAGGGCTCAGGCTTACCACCTTTCTACCCGTGTTCCAGGATGGATTTCCCCAGGACAGGGATATGGGCAAGTGGGAAGAAAATGGGTTTGGACTTTCAAATGCTCAAGTTTAAATCCAGAAGTACAAACCTGAGCAAAGATATTTAACCTCATTCATTAGCTTGGGAAATAGGATAGATAATAATTACCTGGGATGAATTCAGGTTTTGTGGAGACTGAAGTTTATACAGTTTTGAGGGGCCCTTTGTTGTTGTTGTTGTTCTTGTTTTGAGGCCAGGTCTCGCTAGAAAGCCCAGAATGGCCTCATACTGGTGATCCTCCTGCCTAAACCTGGAGAGATGAGAATTACTGGTGTGTTCTGACATGCCCCATGCCCCCTTTAAACAAAGCCAGACAAACTCATGAGTGTGAATTGCATGCAAATTGTGTATTTATTTAGAAATAATACCCCTGACAATGCAAGGGGACATATGATGCATTATAAGTTGGGGTTTGGTTGGTTGGTTAGGTGCCGTCGAGTCAGTATCCGACTCATAGCGACCCTCATAGGGTTTTCAATGGCTGACTGTTTCAAGATTGCTTTGGGAGTGGATTGCCAGGCCCTTCTCCCATTTTTGCAGTGCTGGGAATTGAACTCGGGACCTCAGAGACTGCAGCGCAGCGCTCTACCCACTGAGCCAAATCCCAGCCCATAAATTGGGGTGGTCTTAATAAAAGGCCATTTTCTGGTATAATTAACAAAAATATAAGACTGTGTGAACATACTGCTAGAATGTTAGGAAGCCATTCACTCAGTAAATGGTCCTGAAGCCTGAATTCATCAGCCTCATGGTAAATTGCTTCTCTATCAACCTCCCAGAGTTGTAAGAGTTAAATCTTAAGACTCAATATATATAAATCTGTTTTGTAATCATAAAACACTGTGCAGTATTAACAGCTGGGGTTTTGGCTTTTGTTTGTTTTGTTTATATTTTTGTTTTTGTTTTGAGTCAGGTTTTTGCTATGTTGTCCAGCTTGGTTTTAAACTCCAGGACTCAAATTATCCTCTTGCTTCAGCTTCCCAAGTAACTGGGACTACATGCCATTACACTAGGCTTGATAGTTATTTTCATGCCTAGAACAAGGCATAAATGTTTATTCTGTAAATGATAAAATGGATGAGATTTGCTCTCTGCAAGATATTATACAAGTTTATTATATTGTTATTACCTGGACTTAAAAATTTTATCAGACAAATATGCATACATATTTTGACAAGAGTCAAGCATTCACTAAAAAAAAGTTGCAACAAAAAATAGCAAACCTATGACCCATTCTTCATATTTTATTTCTTTCTTTTTTTAACTTTTTTTTTTTTTTTTTTTTTTTTTTTTGGGTTCTGGGGGTTGAACCCTGGGCCTTATGCTTACATGCTTTGTAAGTGCTGAACCACTGAGCTGCACCCTCAGCCCATTTTTTTACTTTTTGAGACAGGGTCTTGCTAAGTTACGTAGACTGCCTCTGGTCTTGAACTTGCAATCCTCCTGCCTCCACCTCCCAAACCGCTGGGATTACAGGCATGCACCACCTCACCCGGCTTAATTCTTCATATTTTCTAAATCCGTTTTCCAGAGTCAATACATTGCTTCTATGTTGTTAAATAATATGCTTTCTCCTGATGTGTTGACCTTGGATATTATCTAGTGACTTTTTATTAGGGTACTAAGATTTCACTTTCTCTCCCTGTTCTTCCAATATGGTTATAGCATAATTTTTATGACCATAAAATATGAAATATTTTTTACAGCTGAACAAAATAGTGTGCTATGATTATATTTCCTATCATGTTGTTGTTGTTAGGTACCATCAAGTCACATCTGACTCAGCAACCTTCATAGGGTTTTCAATGACTGATTGTTTCGGGATTGCCTTGGGAGTGGATTGCCACATTCTTCTTCCATTTTTGCAGTGGTGGGAATCAAACCTGGACCTCAGAGACTGCAGAGCGGTGCTCTACTAACTGACCTAAATCCCAGCACCTTTCCTATCATAGACAATATCTTTTTAATTTTCTTGGAGTTAACAATTGCGTTACTTTTATATTTGCTTAATTTTTATATTATACTTATATTTGAGTTTTCCTCCTTTCTAAAATAGCATTTTATATATTTTTCACACAATTAAATTCCCCACAATGCAGACAGCATGGAACCATTTATCTCTGCACCCTAGACTGGTTTCGTTGCTCACTATGCACAATGTGGAACTTCCATGAGCTATTATGTGAGAAGTTTCCTTCATCTCTCACCTAGGTTGGATTTCCTATTTCCCATTTTCCTCTTTCTTGGTGCAGTTTTCTTTTTGAATGATTTTATTCTCCAGTAGCTTCCTGAGGAAAGGTATATGGAGTGTAAATTAACTGAAACTCTGTATGTCTCAAATATCTTTATTTTACCCTGATAATTGACTAATCCCTTTCTTGTCTGTCAGTTTGTCATACTGTGGGGGCTTCTGTGTTGCTGTGATGCTGAAAGTTATGCCACCAGTGTTAGATACCAGCAAGGTCACCCACGGTGGACAGATTTCAGCTGAGCTTCCAGACTAAGAAGACTAGGGCAAACAACATACAGCCCACCCCTGAAACAAATAGCCATTGAAAACCCTGTGAATAGCAGAGAAACACTGTTAAATATAGTGCCAGAAAATGAGCCAGCCAGATTGGAAGGCCCTCAAAACACAACTTGGGAAAAGTTGCCTCCTCAAAGCAGAGTCGACCTTAATGACAAGAATGGAGTAAAGCCCCAGGGACCTTCATTTGCTGATGTGGCACAACTCAAAATGAGAAAAAACTGTAAACATCCATTCATAATTGAAACATGGAATGTATGTAGTATGAATCTAGGAAAATTAGAAATCATCAGAAGGTAAATGGAGTGCATAAACTTCCACATTCTAGGCCTCAGTGAGCTAACGTGAACTGATATGGGCCATTTTGAATTAGATAAACATATGGTCTACTAAGCTGGGAATGACAACTGAAAGAGAAATGGGATTACATTCAATATTTTAAAAAATCTTAAGAACTGTCCTGAAGTACAATGCTGTCAGTGATAGAATAATATCTATATGCCTACAAGAAAGGCCAATTCATATGACTATTATTCAAATTAATGCACCCACCCCTAGGGCCACAAATGAGGAAAGGGAAGATTTTGACCAGCTTCTACACTCGGAAATTGATTGAACATCAAATCACGATGCACTGGTAATGACTGGTGATTGGAATGCAAAAGTTAAAAACAAAGAAGAAAGCTTAGTAGTTGGAAAAATTGTAGATAACATTGTGAAGAATGGGAATACCAGAGCACTCAATTGTACTTATGAGGAGTCTGTACATGAATTAGGAGGCAGTCATTCAAACAGAATAAGGAATCACTGCCTGGTTTAAAGTCAGGAAAGGTGTGTCAGGGCTGTATTCTTCCAGCATACCTCTTCAATCTCTATGCTGAGCAAATAATCTGAGAAGCTGGATTTCATGACAAAAAATGTGGCATCAAGATTGGAGGAAGATTCATTAACAACCTGCATTATGCAGATGACACAACTTTACTTGGTGAAAGTGAAGAGTATTTGAAACATTTATTGATGAAGATCAAAGAACACAGCCTGCAGTATGGATTGTACCTCAACATCAACAAAACAAAAATCCTTACACTAGGTCAGTAAACAACTTCATGATAAATGGTGAGAAGATTGAGGTTGTCCAAGATTTTGCTTTACTTGTTTCTATAGTCAACACCCACAGGAGCAGTCAAGAAATCAAAAGATGAAGCCGGGCACAGTGGCACATGCCTGTAATCCCAGTGGCTCGGGAGGCAGAGGCAGGAGGACTGCAAACTCAAAACCAGAGGCAATCTGCAAAACTTAGTGAGACCTTATCTCAAAAAGTTAAAAAAAAAAAAATGAGCTGAGGGTGCAGCTCAGTGGTCCAGCACTTGCAGAGCATGCAAGCGTGAGGCCCTGGGTTCAACCCCCAGGCCTGTAAAAAAAAAAAAAAAAAAGAAAGAAATCAAAAGATGCATTGCATTGGGAAAGCCTGTTGCAAAAGACCTGTTTAAGGTATTGCATCGTAAACCATCATATGACTGTACTGTAGTTTATTCAACTAGGCTCATATTGATGTTTTTTTGATTCTTTAGTATAATTTAGTACAATCGTGAAATAAATTTTTCCAAAAAACCCATATTCACCTATTCAGAGCACTAACTTCTGCTCATTGTATAGAGGCTTTTACTGGTTCTTTGGCTATTTGGGAATTACAACATAGTAATATAATTCAAACTCAAGTTTAACATTTCTAGCAGAGGGCTCTCTGTGCCTCAGCTCTTTCCTGTTTTTTGCCTAGCCGTAGTTTGGTTTTCCTGGAGGTAGGAGATCTGAGACAAATTTTCTAGAGCAGGTTGACCTCTCAATGGCAAACATGTTCAACACCAAAATTCTTCTCCCTTACCAAGGCAGTAAAGTGGTTTTGGAAGAACGGTGACTGCCTTTTGATCTCCACTTTTGCCTCTCCACTTACTATAGAATTCCATGTGTTTACACTAGCACAAACACTGTCAGCACCCACTGAGTGCCACAGGGGCTTAACACCATTGACTACTTTATTTGATGGTGCTGGAGACAAGAATTGAACTTACCATGGATTGCCAAAAGTACCAACAGATCCATCCTAAAGGTGCAACCGGAGTGCTCCATGGAAGCAAGGATGGCTAGACCACGTCTTATGTATTTTGGACATATTATCAGAAGGGACCAATCCCTGGAGAAGGACATCATATTTGGGAGAATAGCAGGTCAGTGAGAAAAAGGAAGACTAGATGAATTGACAGTGGCTTCAACAATGGGCTTAAACAGGAAAGATCATGTGCCTGGCACAGTGTCAGAGTGTTTCCTGCTGTTATACATAGGATCAATATGAGTCAGGACCAACTCAATGGCATCTAGCAACAACAACAACAGCAACAACAACAACAACAAATTGACCAATGATTTAGCTTGGAGGTAGAATTTCATTTCACTCAGGATCTGGAAGATAGTCCATTGTCTCCTAGCCTCTGCTATTACTGAGGAGAGATTCTGCCATTCTCATTCCCAATCCTTTGCATGTGATGACTTTTCCTCTTTGCAGGTGATCTAAAATTCCACAATAATATATGTGATAGACTAGACTGTGGTTCAAAAATATTTACTCTTCTCCTTCCCCCTCCCACTTATGTAGGTGGAGGGACCTCCTTGCTCCTGATTCTAGGCCTGGCCATGTAGCTTGGCCAATGGGGTGTTGGCAGATATGTTGCAAGCAGAGGCTTGAAAATCACTTGTGTGGTTGGGCTTATTGTCTTCTGCTTACACCATGAGAACAGGAGAACACACCAGTGGTTAGCTCACTTTTTCAAGGAGGAGGATGAATAACGGATGGAACCTAGCCAGTCAGGCCTAACCAAGCTTGACCTGAATCATCAGAGCTCCCCAGCTGAGCCCAGCCTAGAGCTGCCAACGTTCAGGTGAGTCACAAATCAATGATAATATATTACTGTCATTTTAAGCCACTGAATTTTTACAGGTTTGTCATGTGGGATTTTGGGACAATAGCTTTTGGTATCAGACATTAGTGTGTCATTGGCATGAGCAATTGATATCAGTTGTGGGATATTACACAAGAAAAAGCAAAAAGTAAGTGGCTTTGGCAGGCTGGGATTTAGCTCAGTCGGTGCTGCTCTGAGCTCTCAGAGGCCCTGGATTCGATCTCTAGCACCGCAAAAATGGAAGAAGGACGTGCCTGCCAGCCTACTCCCAAAGCAATCATCAAACAATCAGCCATTGAAAACCCTGTGAGGGTTCCTAGAGTCAGAAGTGACTCAAAGGCACTTAACAACAAGAAGAACAACAAGTGGCATTGGAAAGAAAAAGGCGATCAGGGTTATGCAGGGATGAAATATTTTACAAATATGTCTCTTTGATCATTTTGAAGCTAGAACATATGCCAAAAGTATTTGGATTTGTGCTGGGAGATCTCCAGACAAAATGATGAAAATGAGAGCAAGCAGTACTCAGCTGTATAGAATAGGTCCTGTACTGTAAGAAAGCTCAGGAAAGAACTAGCAGTTTTGCTTAGAAAGATCCCAGGAATTCTGGGACTTGCTGAGCTGGAAAATAAAAATTCATCTCCAAATGGCTACTTTGTGGCAAGTCAACTACATTGGGTCCCCTTCTGTCCTGGAAAGTTAGCAGTCTGTCCTGGGAGGGTGAGTACCTGTGCTGAATGAAGGTTTCCTTTCTTCCCACAGACCTTCAGCCAGCACCTCTCCTGGTGTTCACGAATACCTAATGGATAGTCATGGAATCTTACATAACATAATATCTACCAGGGGATCCACCTCATGGCAAACTAGGACCATGGGATCTACTGGTCGGATCATTTGCTGTGTCCTCTGGAAGGAGCCACCTCATAAAGCACTGGAATGGTTGCTCATACACAGCTGGAGCTGAGACAGTACTTTGGAGGGTGAGGCACTGTTCTTCAGGATGCATCAAATCAAGGTCATCCACTACTGCTGTCCTCATACACGGAGGACAAATACATGGAATGTCCCCCTCATCATCACTCCCAATGACCCACTAAAGAACTTCGTGCTTCTTGTTTCCTCAACTCTGGGTTCTGCAAGATTAGAGGTTCTGGTTCCCAAATGAGATTCATTCTTGACAGGAAATAGCAATCGTCTCATTTTATGATATCCTGCAGTTGCCACTGGGCTGGGATTTAGCTCAGTTGGTAGAGCACTGCACTGCAGTCTCTGAGGTCACGAGTTCAATTCCCAGCACTGCAAAAATGGGAGAAGGACCTGGCAATCCACTCCCTAGGCAATCCCGAAACAGTCAGCCATTGAAAACCCTATAAGGGCCGCTATGAGTCGGATACCGACTAGACAGCACCTAACAACAACAGTTGCCACCAGGGCATTTTATTTTTAAATTTTTTTATTATTTCTATTTTTTTTTAGTACTGTTGAACCTAGAGCCTTGCACATGTTACCACTGAGCTGTACCCCAATCCCCCTTTTTATTTTTTGTTTTGAGTCAAGGTCTTGCTAAATAACACAGGCTGCCTCTGGCCTTGAACTCTCGATCCTCCTGCCTCAGCTTCCCAAGTAGGTGGGATTACAGGCACGTGCCATGGCACCTGGCCACCAGGGCATTTTAGATGGCTTATATCCTAGGGTCAGCAGGTGAAAAGAAGACTCATCATCCAGGCAGGCATAATTGACCCTGATCAGTAAGAGAATGTAGAGCTGCTCATACACAATGAGGACTGAAAGGAACACATGGGGATCACATGGGTGATCCTCGTGAGCTCCTCTTTCTACCTGCTCATCCTCCACTGTGAATGGACACAGGTGACAAACCCTGCCTTAAAAGACTGAGATTACCAATGGCTAAGAATGGAGGGTCTACCATCTGGCGAGCCACCAAGAGCTGCAGAATTGAGAGCTGAGGGCGGGGGTGGAGGGTGGGGGGTGGGAGTGCATTTTGATTGGATAATGAAGGAGGGCGAGGATGATTATCACTTGTGACCTCAAGATAAACATGAGCCCCAGGGGCCATCATTCCTCCTCTAGCCTCTTTCTTTTAAGTTTCTCCCCAGGAAGAGAGGCCCATTGGAACTATGGAGACTTGGACCTGGGCAGGACAAGAAATGGAGCATGGCAGTCCTGGAGGCACCCTGCTCAGATGTCCCTTTAAGATAATCTGCCGTGGAAGGCATGGTTGACAGCACCAGTGGCCACACCTTTGGATCCACAACTATATGAACAAAGAGGTCATGTCTCCCTTAGATGGCTCTAGTAGCACTGAAGAAGGAGAGGAAGCTAGAGCCAGGCTGGGCCTACCTGATGTGGGGCCCCTCTAGCAAACCACCTTTGTCTCAGAGACTCCCCTGTGCTCTGGCTGAGACCTTCTCAGCACTGTGCTGTGGTCTGAATATTTCCTCCTCCCATCTGACTCTGCCCACCCCTTTCTCAGGGACTGGCCTGCATTGTGGCAGAGGCCTCTCCACCTGCTCCTGCTCTCTACCCCTTCATTCTTTACAGTGTTTCCCCCAGTGCATCTCCTGTGCTGCTAATCTCACCTCGACATCTGCCCAGATTATCCAAAACAGCAGAAATGTTCCACTGCATTTGTTGGCAATAGCTATTGGATAGAACATGATTTGCTGTGGTTTTCATTAATTGTGCTGGACACTTGGGAGGCGTCTTCAACTAGGGGCTCAAGATGTTCAGTTAGAAGAAATTTGCTTTATTCATTCATTCATTCATTCGTTTACAGTACCAGGAGGCTGAACCCAGAGCCTCGTGCATACTTTGCAAATGCTCTATCACTGAACTACACCCTGAGCCCCTTTTTAATTTATGTTTTATCTTGAGACAAGGTCTTGCTACATTGCCCATGTTGCTGCTGACCTTGAACTCATGATCATCCTGTCTCCGCCTCCCAAATCACTGGGATTACAGGCTTGTACTGCTATACCTGGTGGAAATTTGCTTTCTTCTTTGAAAATTTTCTTTCCAAATTTCTCTTTCTGGAAATTCTAGGAGTCAGATGGTAAATCACCAGGATTAAGCTTTGAGTTTTCTTATCTTTTCTAATATCCATGTTTTTGCTTTTAGTTCTACTTTCTAGGAATCATCCTCAACTTTATCATTCAACTTTTCTACCAACTCTTTAGTTTTGTTTTGGTCTTAGTTTCTAAGAGATCTTTCTTGTTTTCTAATTTTTTGTTATCTTTCATATCCTGTTTTTATTTTGTGAATGCTCTCTCTCTCTCTCTCTCTCTCTCTCTCTCTCTTTACCTCCCTCTCTCCTTCTCCCTCCCTCTCTCTTTTGCAGTACTAGGGGTTTGAACCCAGGGCCTTCCACATTCTTTACAAATGCTCTACCACCGGACTGCACCCCAAAGCCATTTTCTATTTCTTATTTTGAGTCAGGGTCTTGCTAAATTACTCAGGCTATCTCTGGCCTTGAACTCCCAATCCTCCTGCCTCCACCTCCTGAGTCACTGGGATTACTTCTAGACCTGTCTTTGAAGTGATCATTTATACCATACATTGTATGTGCTTTATCTAAGAGGCTTATTCTGTTTGTTTGTTTGTTTGGTTGGTTGGTTGGTTTTCTTTGGTTTAGCTTGGTTTTTTGTCTGTCTTTCTCAAATGTTTGCTGATTCTTGACTATTTCTATTGAGGATTGAGTTGCTCACCAGCTAAAAAGAGTGTGTGAGGTCAGTCCCACTGCAGTGTGTATAGCTGGCTTTCGCAGTGGGGGAAAGGCTCCTCTCAGGGACCACTGATATCTGGGGAGAAAAATATTCCAGTCTCTTCTTAAGGCAAGAAGCCCAGCTGCTGGCATTTTGCAGCTGAGATACAAAGAAAGTCTGCACCATTCAGTATTTCTACTCTGGGATCTAACACCCCCCCCACACATTAGAAACTTTCTGGTTCACTTTTTCCAAAAAAGCTTTTCAGGAGAAAGATTTTCATTTCTTTGGGGTGTGGGTGAGAACCAAATTCTCACTGAGTACCCAAATGTTCAGTTATGAACCAATCTCCCTGCCATGGGCTGAGCGTGTCCAAAAGGTTCACGTGTTGGAAGTGTGGTCCCCAATGTTGTGCTGATGAGAGAGAGTGATGAGCTGAGTAGGTACTGTGGCACATGCCTGTAATTCCAGCAGTTGGGAGGTTGAGGCAGGAGGATCATGAGTTTGAGAGCCTCCTGGTGAAATATAGTGGAACCCTGTCCCAGAGACAGAGACAGAGCATGTGTGTAGACGGGGGTATGATAGGACCTTTAAGAGGCAAGGCTTAGTGAGAAATACTTAAGTCATTAAGTGTGCTGTCTCAGAAGGAATTTATGCATTTTTCCTGAGATCCTGGTTAATTCTTCTGAGAAGGCTTTTATAATAAAACCAAACTTTCCCTCTACCTGAGCTCTGGCTTCTTGTCTTACCATGTGCTTTCTTTCTTATACATGCACACTCCAACCATGGTGCTATCCTCCATGAGACTGTTGGCAGAGCCAGCACTGTACTGCTTTCAGTCTTCAAAACTATGAGTAAAGTAAGACTTTTTAAAAATAAAGTACCCGGTCTCAGGTAATTTGTAATAGTAACAGGAAACAGACTAATATACTCCCTATGTTCATCAGTTGCCTTCCCCAGCTAGTGCTCACAGCCTGAGCTTTTCAGGGCTTATGCAGAGCAAAAGCAGTTTGCTTCTTGGTGATTTTATTCTCAGTAGGTTCCTAAATTTGACCTTTCTTTATTCTGCCAAGGCCAGAATCCTCCAGCTACTTTCTGTCTTCATGTATTATGATTTGAGGCAGAAGGGTCTGCTGTTTTCATCAATGCTGCATGTGCGTCTCTGTTTTTCATCTTACTGTGGCTGATTGGGGAAAGGAGAGCAATGATCTTTTCTCCACCATCTTAAACAGAAAGTTCTCCCAGGTTATTTCCATATTAAAGGAGTAAATGCCTAACTCATAGCTAGTGTGTACAGATTACCACAGCAAAGCCTGGCCCAGAAGGGCTGGGGAACCCGGAGTAGGGGGTACACAGATGCAGTTGGATTGAATGTCAAGAACAGAAAGTATGATTGTGTTTAGAAAGCTCACACTTCCAAATGGCCTACTGAGAAGTGGGATGAGAATTGCTACTGGGCTGTGGGTGGGCTCCAGATGAGGAAGGAGCAGATATGAGATGCTCTGGTTCCCAAGGACTGGGCAAGGCAGAGGCAAGGGGGAGCAGCTTATTTGAATTTTTGTCCAGGTTCTTCTAGTGGCCATGTTAGTCTTGATGGCACCACCTGAGGCCAGCCAGCTTCTTGGTTCTCAGTGTCTTCACCCAAAGTAAGAAGCGCCCATGGTCAAAGTCGAGTGTCAATAAATGACCATCTGGGTCTCTGCAGTGAGGGCCTCCCTGCCAAAACGCTCATGCTGCATTTCTGCTCTGGCGCTGAGCTCTAGCTTGCCCTCACATTTTGTGGATCTTGTCCAACTGGGGCATTTTCCACCTGCAGGCATGACGTAGGACATGATGCTTGTGGGGTGAGATGGCAGAGATGGGTCATCACTAAAGCAAAGGGGAAAGAAGCTTCCAGTGTAAGAAGGCCATGGAGGACACTGAGCCTACAGACTCAGCAGAGCAAAGGCACAGGCGTATCGCCCTCCCCAGGGTTGTTACAAACAAGAACGACTGCCCAGGCAGCAGAGAAGATGCCTTCTGCTTCCCTATCCCCTCTGCTTGCTCATGTTGACAGTGACCAAAATTTCCAACAGAGTATCAGAATGTCGGATGTGACAAGTCCAAGGACATTTATGAGGACACAGAGACTGACTATTTGAACTTGGTACCACCCTTGGGGGCTGGGATTTAGCTCAGTTGGTAGAGCGCTGTGCTGCAGTCTCTGAGGTCCCGAGTTCAATTCCCAGCACCTCAAAAATGGGAGAAGGACCTGGCAACCCACTCCCAAGGCAATCCCAAAACAGTCAGCCATTGAAAACCCTATGAGGGTCGCTGTGAGTCGGATACCAACTCGATGGCACCTAACAACAACAACCACCACCCTTGGGAGCTTAGAGCCTGGGGGTACCCTCTCTTCATCTCTGACCCATCCCAAAGCCACCTTGGCAGTTTGTTGTCCCCACCCCTTCTGTAGCCTTTAACTCTCTGGTGTCACTTTCAGCTCTAAGGTGGATTAAGTTAGGAGTTTTGGGACAAGGTACAGATGACACTTTTCCTTCTTGTCTCTCATGGCTTTTGCCCAATAACTTATACATTTATCATTGGACAGTTGTTCCAGGCTATCTCCCTGAGTCCTTCCCACAACAAGGCATTTCCAGAATAGACAAATGGGCTGTTCTTATTCTAAAGTCTATTATGATTATTGTCAAAATTTTCTTATTTCCTCTCAGTTTGCTTCTCAAAGGCTCTGTGTGCAATTTATTTTGGGAAAATGAATAATTTTCTAGCTCCCACTTCCTGGGTGAGAGGAATTCATGTTTTTGTTATTGTTGTAGTTAGGTGCTGTTGAGCCAGTGTCTGACTCATAGCCACACTAACGAAACACTATTGTCAGTGCTTCTCTGCTATTCATAGGGTTTTCAATGGCTGATTGTTTTTTGGGAGTGGGTTGCCTGGTCCTTCTCCCAAGCCTATAGCACCTGATATTCCCAGGTGGTCTCTCATCCAAGTACTAACCAGGTTCGACCCTGCTTAGCTTCTATGATCTGATAGTATCAGATGCCACAGTGTACAGCTGCAGCCAAAATAGGAAAATAATATTATTTTCTCTTTTTCACTTATCTGTATTTCCAATTTTTTCTACCTGCTATCATTATCTACAATCCAAATGGATCTTTCCTAATTTTCTCATCCACCAGTCTAAAATACTGCACAAAGACAATTCTTGCTGATTCTTTTAAACATTAATCACTATCCAAAAAAGAAAAAAGAAGTCTTATTACTATAGCCCTGGGAGCACATATTTTAACATTGACCAAACCAATTTGGTTGTTTTATTGTTTTGTTTTAGTTTGGTTTGGGTTTTATTTATTTATTTATTTATTTATTTATTATTTATTTATTTTTGTGAGGTACTGGGGATTGAACACAGGGCCTTGTGCATACTTTGTAAGTACTCTAACACTTGGCTCCATCCCCAGACTCTTTTATAATTTTTATCTTAACACAAGGTCTCACTAAGTTACCAGGCTGCCTCTTACCTTGAACTTTCAATCCTCCTTCCTCCTCCCAAGTCTCTGAGATTAGAATTGTACACCACCTGGCTAGCTCCAATTTTTTGTTGTTGTTGAGATGTTGTTGTTGTTGTTAGGTGCCGTCGAGTTGGTATCCGACTCATAGCGACCCTCATAGGGTTTTCAATGGCTGACTGTTTCGGGATTGCCTTGGGAGTGGATTGCCAGGTCCTTCTCCCATTTTGCAGTGCTGGGAATTGAACTCCGGACCTCGGAGACTGCAGCGCAGCACTCTACCAACTGATCTAAATCCCAGCCCACTTTGTTGAGATACTTGAAGGTAAATCTCATGGGTGAAGTGGTCATAGGTAAAACTAACAGTTACTCCAGGCTTGCAACAGCAGTAAGCACATATCAAGCCATTAATTCAAATGGCTCTAACTTCCCTCTTGGAATCAGATTGTTCCCTGTTAGTCAACATCTGTCTCAATCTGTGTAAAGAGCAGAACATGCTATACAACAGGACATTTGAAAACTCAGCTGCAAAACCTGAAAGGAGAACATAGAGCTGTCAGTCATTGCGAGGACAGCTTGTCTGTGTCGTGGTGGTTGTCAAGTAAAACATGGAGTGCTTGTTGCAGGGAACACTCATGGACTGAGGCTCCTTCTCTTCCTCTTTGGTTCTCAATGGACTAATGGGAACAAAGCCACTGCCCAACTGATGATGTCTGCCAGCTGGCCACAAATGAGCGAGAGAAACCACCAAGACAGAGGCAACCTCTTGGCTGGACCATACCCATGTCAGTTACCCACAGAACTGTGGGATAAAGAAACATGGTGGGGGTTTTAACCCACTAAATTCTAGGGTGGTTTCTTAGACAGTTGTAGACATCAATCTGGTGTATTTGTCAATCTAAGAATTCCTATCTTGTCAATTCTGAAAATAATTCTCAATCATTACCACTTCAGATATTATTTCTGCCTCATTTTCTGTTTATCCCTTCTGTAACTCCTATTGGATGCCTTTCTGTCATTTGTGAATTTGATCTTTGTAATTCTTAAATTCTTATTCATTTTCTGTTTTTTTTTTTTTTTTTTTTTTTTTTTTTTTTTTTTTTTTTTTTTTTTTTTTTTTTTTTTTTTTTTTTTTTTTTTTTTTTTTTTTTTTTTTTTTTTTTTTTTTTTTTTTTTTTTTTTTTTTTTTTT